>PVHP010008620.1:37845-52898 GCA_004024765.1 Zapus hudsonius | reverse complement strand
ATGTGATGTATGACATTTATCGACTTGCGTATGTTGAACCATCCCTGCATCTCTGGGATAAAGCCAACTTGGTCAGGGTGGATAATATTTTTGATGTAGCATTGTATCCGGTTTGCTAGGACTTTGTTCAGGATTTTTGCATCTAAGTTCATCAGAGATATGGGTCTATAGTTCTCTTTTCTTGTTGCATCTTTGCCTGCTTTGGGGATTAGGGTAATGGTAGCTTCATAGAAGGTGTTTGGTAGCCTTCCCTCTTTTTCTATGTCTCTGACAAGCTTCAGAAAGAGTGGTTTTAGCTCTGTGATGAAGGCTTGGTAGAATTCAGCTGTGAAACCATCTGGTCCTGGGCTTTTCCTTTTGGGAAGGTTTTTGATTACATCTTCAATCTCAGCGGATATGATAGGTTTATTTAGTGCTTTTATCTGTTCTGGATTAAGCTTTGGTAGTTGGTAGGTGTCCAAATACTTATCCATTTCTTCCAGGTTCTCTAATTTTGTGGAGTAGAGTTTTTGGAAATATGACCTGATGATTCTTCCAATATTTTCAGGATCAGTTGTGATCTCACCATTGTCCTTACTGATTTTATGGATTTGGGCTTTCTCATTTCTTCATTTGATTTGATTGGCCAAGGGTTTGTCGATTTTATTAACTTTTTCAAAGAACCAACTCTTTGATTTATCTATTTTTTAATTGTTTTCTTTATTTCCAATTCATTAATCTCAGCTCTGATTTTAATTATTTCCTTTCGTCTTGAGCTCCTCAGTTTAGCTTTTTCCATCTGTTCTAATGATCTTAGGTGTGTGGTTAGGCAATTGATATGAGACCTCTCTGTCTTTGATATGAAGGCATTTAGCGAGATGAACTTTCCCCTCAGGACTGCCTTCATTGTGTCCCATAAGTTCTGGTATGATGTGTTATCATCATCATTTAAAGCTAGGAAATTCTGAATTTCCTGTTTCATTTCTTGAATGACCCAATCATTTTCTAGGAGCAAATTATTCAGGCGCCAATACTTTGTGTATTTTCTGGATCCTGTTCCACTTCTACCTTTAGTGCACTATGGTCTGATATGATGCAAGGAACTACATCAATCTTCATGAATTTGTTTAGGGAGGATTTGTGACATAAGATGTGATCTATTTTAGAAAAAGTACCGTGCGCTGCTGAGAAGAATGTATATTCTGTGTCTTTGGGGTAGAACGTTCTGTACATATCTGTTATCCCCAGTTGGTCAATGGTGTCATTAAGCTCCATTATGTCCCTGCTGATTTTCTGTTTGGTTGATCTGTCTAGGGCTGATAGAGGTGTATTAAAGTTCCCTACTATGATGAAATTAGAGTCTATTTCTGCTTTATTTTTGAGTAGGGTTTCCTTTACGAACTGTGTTGCACCCAAATTTGGTGCATATATGTTCATGATGGTGATATCTTCCTGCTGGATCCTTCCTTTGATGAGTAAGAAGTGACTTTCCTTATCCTTTTTAATTGATTTTGGTGTAAAGTCTATTTTGTTAGAGATTAATGTAGCCACACCTGCTTTCTTTTTTATTTCCACATCCCTGATAAACTGTTTTCCATCCTTTTACTCTAAGGAGGTTTCTGTCTTTAGAAATAAGGTGTGTTTCCTGAAGGCAGCAGATGGAGGGGTCCATTTTTCTGATCCACCCTGCAAGTCTGTGTCTTTTTATAGGGGAGTTAAGTCCATTAATATTCAGTGATATAACTGTGAGGTTTGCTTTAAGCCCTGCCTTGATGAAGGGGTAATGGGGGTTGTTGTCTCTGCTGCTGTTATTAGCACACTGACTGCAATTGTTGTGTCTGGTCTCTGGTACTCTTCTGAGATAGATTTCTTGTTTCTTCTGTGTGGGTTATCTCTTGCAGGATCTTCTGCAATTTTGGCTTTGTGATCAAATAGTTGTAAAGCTGGTTTACTTCATGGAACACTTTCACTTCTCTGTCAATCATGAGGGATAGCTTTGCTGGGTAGAGTAGTCTAGGTTGAAAGCCATACTTCCTTAGGCCCTGAAAAGCATTACTCCAAGCCCATCTGGCTTTCATGGTTTCTAATGAGAAGTCTGAGGTAAGTCTGATGGCTTTTCCTCTGTAAGTTACGGTTTGCTTTTCTCTAGCAGCTTTGAGTATTTTCTCTTTGCTTTCTATGTTAGGCATCTTAATTAAGATGTGTCTTGGAAAGTTCCTCTTTATGTCCTGTCTGTTTGGAGTCCTCTGGGCCCATTGAAAGTTGAGTGGGCTTTCTCTTGTTAGATATGGAAAGTTTTCTTGAATAATTCTGTTGATATTTCCTATGCCCTTATCCTGGGCTTCTTCTCCCTCTGGGATCCCCATGATTCTAATATTGGTCCTCTTTATTGTATCCCATAGATCCCTCAAGTTATGCTCACTTGATTTCTTGAATTTATTGAAACCTATGACATCCTTATTAATTCCTTCTGATTTGTCTTCTACTTCTGAAAGTCTGTCCTCCAAATTATCAACTCTGGGACTGATTGATTCAAGGGAGGTTTTTAACATCTCATTTTCATTATTTGTTTCTGCTATAGCTTTGTTTATAGACACCAATTATTTGGTGAGATCTAATTTCCAATCTATTTTTGTTTTTGCTTGGGATTCCTGATAAGCATTTTTAATTTTTTTTTAGGTCCTCATCAAATTTAATCATTTGGTTGTCTAGCTCCTCCTAAGCCAGTGTGACAGAAACCAACGAATCTCGACACAAAAACCCCTAAGCTCACAACACCATAGCAGCCTCAATACTCGCCCACCACGACTCAGGGAACTGAGCGGAAGAGGGGGTGGAAAGATTGTGAGAGCCGTGGTAGGGGAGAATAGCAGAGACTTGGCAACCCTCAGTAACTACACACTTGAGACATGAGAGCCCGGCTGAAGAATGAGTTATCCATGGTCCCCTACTACAAAGACTGATACAAACGGCCCACGGAGGAGGATATCCAGCTGACTGGGGATGGGGAAGGGGGGCAACAGGGAATTGGGGATAACAACTCATGGTTGGCCCACTAAACAATGTAACTCATTATGGACAATAAAGAAAAAAAAAGATTATTGAGTGTTGTATACCACTGACCTTTGCTCTCAGAATATCATTGGCCAATTTCCACTGACAGCTCCTGTATTACCTTCCAGCACTACACATGCTACTATCTGGGGGATGGTAACCATTCTGGAACAAGTAGGTTCTTTGGAAATTCTAGATATTAGACCTCTCTGTCTTAGATATCAGTGCTTGGGATCCAACTCAGGTCCTCAGGCCTACAAGATTATCCCTTGGGGTGGTGTTGATGAAGGGATTAAAAGGTTCAGATAACATTGAATGCTGGAATGGATTTCACCTTTGTCCTGACTATGGGAGGTCCATAAGATGTGCCCTTCAATAAGAATATAACAAATAGATTTGTAAGGGATGCTCCAGCACTCTTAAAGCTCTCAGTTGTTGCTCTTATGATAAAGAAGACATTACATTGGGAACTACAATTGCTGCATTAGGTGAATTAGATGCAGTGGGCCTAATGGGAACTCGGAGTAACAGGGGCCAAGTGGCCTCACTGAGTAACCAAAGGTAAGGTGAGCATGTTTACCATAATGGACAGCATAAGCAAAACAGTGCTCAAAATGGCATGACACTTATAGACCTTTGGTACTGGCTGATTAATCATTGTCTTCCCAGATATGAAATAGATTAGAAGCCTGTGAAGTCCTTGTTTTATTTGTTAAGAAGAAAAATTACAGAGAAGGGAACCAAAGGCAACTGTGAATTACAGCAACAAAGAATCAAGGCATCTTAACCAGTTTCCAGATTTGAGCCAGGTTACAGATCCAGATCCTCTTGAAAAGTGCCATCTTACAATACCTAAATGTTTCAATATGGAAATTAGCCCTGTCCTTCCTCAGAGGACGTATGGACTTTGCTAGGATAACTGCACATTGGAAAAATGTAAATAATCAAACCATTTGGGGCCTACTAGACACTGCCTCTGAAGTGACTTTGATTCCAGGAGACCACAAAGAGCATCTTGACCCCCCAGTAAAAGTAGGTGCCTATGGAGATCAGGTGATCAATGGAGTCTTGGCAAATGTTCTACAGTGGGACCAGTGGGTCCCCAAACTTATCCTGTAGTTATTTCCCTAGTCCCAGAATGCATAATTAGGATAGATATAATCAGATGTTGGCAGAACCCACACATTGATTCCCTGATTTGCTGAGTGAGGGCTATTATGATTGGAAAGACCAAGTGGAAACCATTGAAGCTCTCCCACTTCCAGGGAAAACAGTGAACCTAAAATAGTATTGCATCTCTGTTGAGATTGCAGAAAATAATACCACTATAAAGGATGGGAAAGATGCTTGGTGGTGCTTCTCACCACATTTCCTTTTAACTCTCCTATTTGGCCTCTATAGAAGACAGATAAATCCTGGAGAATGACAGTTGATTAGCAGAAATTTAGTCAATTTCAGCTGCTTTCCCAGATGTGGCTTCTTGACTTGAGCAGATTAGCACATCTCTGGGTGCCTGATATGCAACTATTGATCTTATGAGTGCTTTTTCTTCATACCAGTCCCTAAGGACCACCAGAAGCAATTTGCTTTTAGCTAGCAAGGTCAGCAGTACACCTTCACTGTTTTACCTCAAGGTTATGTTAACCTAACAGCACTGTGTCATAGAGATCTTGTTCAACTGTCCCTTCTACAAAGTGTCACATTGGTTCATTAGATCAGTAATATTATGCTGATTGGTTCAAATGAGTAGGAGGTGACACTGTTTCTCCTATAGCCCAGATTAACGGGTCTAGGAATCAAGGGGTGAAAATGGGAATGATACCACTTACCATAACCCCAATGTTATAGTCAGCCACATGCCACACGCCACTGGGATGAATCTCCAAACCAAGCGCAATTTTGGGGAGGAAAGTATATAGTGAAAGTATATAGTGAAATAACAGATCCAGGGGAAGTTCTAAAAATGAAGCAAAGGGCTGACCCCCTTTCACAGACCCAAGCAGAGAGACAGAGGCCCACTACCTCCAAAAGCAAGCAAGCAACTGTAACACTGTGACTCACCAAACAGCAGGTTTCCAGATTTGAGTTCTGGCTTCTGTTTAGCATATGTATCCCTAGCATTTTGCATCCAATTTACCTCAGGGCCAGACCCCAGGAGGCCAGGGCAAAATGACATGTCCTCCAGCCAGAATGATGAAGACATTTCACATTTATAAAAAAACCTTTGATTCTATTGGGGGACATCTATTCAAACTACCACACCAAGTGACCTGCTAGCCAAATGTTTGCTGTTCCTGCAACCTTAAACTCCACTGGGCTAGAAGTCTTGGTTCCAGAGGGGAAAGTGCAAATAGCTTTCCATTCAACTGGAAACTAAGACTCCCCCATGGCCACCTTGGGCTCATGATGCAGTCCAGTCAAGAGGCTCAGAAAGGAGCTACAGTGTTAGCAGGAGTGATTCATCCAGACTATCGTGTAGAAATTTGACAGCTCCTCCACAATGGAGGCAAGGCAAAATTTGTCTGGAGGAAGATTCTCTAGGGCACATCTTTGTGTTACCATGTCCTGACCTCAAAGTCAATGGGAAACTTACAACACCCCAAACAAGGAATCAAGATAGTGTGATACATGGCTGAGATCAGTCATGAAGGAAAGTATGGATTGACCCTCTAGGTAAAGATTCAAAACCTGCTAAGGTGCTTTCTGAAGGTGGAGGAAATACAGAATATTAGCAGAAAGTTGTCACAGATACCAGCTGAGGCCACTGATGAGTTACAAAAACTGAGAGCTGTAATTGCCTGCCATGAGTGGTTTTGTCCTACTTTGCTAAGAGTGTTTGTACTTATGTTCACAAATACCTTTGTTTTTCCTCAATTATATGATTAGTATTAATTGAGATTTTATAATTATTTATTTTTAATTTATATTTTATTTATTTGATATTAGAAAATAAGCATTCCTCAAGGGGCTTTGCCTTATATTGAGGGAGATTATGTGTCCCCATTGTGCATGGGATAGTTATATCATGTTAGGTGGAATTATTATTATTATATCATGTTAGGTGGATCTTGTGACTGTCATTTGGAGATTAAGAATCATGTAAGAAGATATAGTTTGATGTCAAGTTCACAAGGGATGGACTTGTGATGGTTAAAATTTATTGTCAATTTGAGCTCTTTAAGAATCCACAGTAATCTTGGGTGGGTTTCTGAGTTTGCCTACAGGAAGGATTGAAAAAAGGAGGAGGTCCCTCCTCCAGAGAGAGCCCTTCCCCCAGAGTGGATGGGCCTCCCTGAAGGAGACTGGATATAAGGAAGCTTGAGGGGAAGGGAAGTCCTATTTGGCTGCTGGTACTTGTCATGACTCCTACTTACAAAAGTTTTCAGTATTCTAAAGCCCCATCCACTGAATTACTACCTTTGATATAGTTTCAATATTTTTTTCACATGCATTCACTATTAGTCACATGTATTGACACTTATAACATGGATCATAATATGAAAGTATGTTATTTTGATGATTTTTTTCATTTGTTAATTTCATGTAAAAATCCATTGAATCCACATGAGTTAGTTTCTGAAAACTCATTTTGTACTCATAAATCAAAGGTACTATATCTTCTTTGAAAGAGAGAACCTTTATAAAATTTGAAAATCAATTATAGAAAAATTCTCTGTATTTATTTTGTTTTTCTTGGTGTGGGGACAGCACTCCAGGTGAATAAGAAACAATGTAAGCACAGAAGCAAGGACTTTAATGCTATTATGACATTTGAAAAATAATTGTCAATGATAAAACTAACCTTTAAGTCTTCTAAAGCACTACATTTATTGATAGTTTCTGTAAAAGATGTATTCATTCACATTTATCTCAAAGAATCCAATTTACATGTGCTTAAGCATATCCATATGTGCTTTGAGCACATATCATTTTTTCTTTCAAGGTTATTATTTAAAGGAATAACATTACATCATTATAATTTTATTTTCTTGTGAGTATATTCTAAGAATTGATTCCATTATTAACATCATGGCTCTTAATAATAATCTCATTTCTATACAAGTAGAATAGAAGAGCTACATGTTAATTTCATCAAATAGTGCGAGCACATTAATAGGAATGGTGGTTCTCATCTCTAAAATTTTAATGGTCAAACCTCTAATGAACAACTGAATCCATTTAAAAGCTCTTTAGAAATTAATGTTTTATTATAAAATATTGATGGTACAAAATAGTAATATTCATTATGGAATTTTTCATATATAGTGCTTTGACCATATTTACCACCCCATTAGCCATACTGATCTCACTTTTCACATTTAAATAATATTGTTCCTACTTATTTGCTATTTATTTGATGGACAGTATTAACAACATTATATGTCTTAATTCCTTTGTGTTTGTGTGAAAATAACATATTTTCATAGGATTAATTAGATTTAATGAACATGTTCAATGCCCACTAAATAATGTAACTCATTATGGACAATAAATTTATATTTAAATTAAAAAAAAACTATTGCTGACATTAACTAAGATGTCTGTTTCTCTAATTTATTGTATATGCACTATAGAGATAAAAAAAGTGAATTTTCTATTTACATCAGATTAAAGGTCTGTGTCACAAGTCTTCACAGTATTATATTGTTCACAGGGGCCCTTACCCATATCACAGATCCCACAAAAGTTTCCAATATAGCTAATATATCCTATCCTACATGGCCTTAATGATGCAAGACTGTATGGTAGAGTCTTCAATAGACAGTAGTGTACTGAAGCATGGGTCTTACCTAGCCCATCTACATAAAGTCAGTGCCCACAGTTAATAGTCTGCTAGCAAGAGTCAATTAAAAATCACAAATATTGTAGAAAGCTCTTTTGAAATTCACTTCCTCATGTTTTGTCTGTAGGGCACAGTGTCCTTTCTGTCAATTGCTATTATAATCAGCAGACACATTCACCAGCAGATGGGAGGCTTAGCAATTAATCACCAGTTTAGTTACACGCTAGGTGAAGCTTGTATTAGCTTTCACAGCTGCTTCTTTCCTCAAGTTTCCAAAGAGGCCTGGGCTAAGGTTTCTGAAGCCCGAATCAATGCTGTCCCTCATCACTTCCCATATTGCTGAGTTTATGAGGGTTTATGCATAGCTGTTCTCTCTATGGTCTGACATTTTCTGATACAGTTGCATTGGGAAGGTCTGGGGCCTGCCAGGTCAGCTCTAGCTAAATTGGACTGTTGTTTGTCCATCTGTGGATTAATACTTGCTTGAACTTCTATCATGTGGTCCATTTAATTAAGAAAATAATAGGTTTTTGAGTTTATGTTTGTAATTATACTTGGAAAATCACTGCTTTTCTTTTAGTTCATAAATTTTGGAACTTTGGTGTCTATTATGTTTTGATTTCAACCAATGTACATATGGGAAATTTAGCACTGTTATTTGTTGTTTTTTTTTTATTCTTTTAAAGGCTTCAGGAACATAATCATATTGTTTACAAAAGGAATTACTTTAATAATCTATTCTGGTCATTAAAATGAATTAGGATTTCAGAGAAACTTTAAGTCAATTATTTTAACTATTTTAAGCAATAATATGTGGACGTATTACTGTTTGCGGGTTTGCAAGATTCTTCAGGATTCACTACCATCTGCTCTCTCTAATTGAATCTGAGGATTTCAGATTTACTGAAGAACACTCTTTTTATTTTCAGATACTTGATCCATTGATCTCTTACCCAACTCTGGGTTGCTCTCTCCAGATTCCTTACCAATGTCAGAGGCTGGTACAGAAAGCCTTAGGTTTATTATCTGTGAACTTATACCAGCATTCTTGTGCTATTGTTCAGTATATGAACTTCTATTCTATACTTCCTGTGTTATTGGAACAATTTAATAAGGGATAAATTGCACTAAACAATTTATTTTCCAGAGCTTAAAAGAGAGAAGGTCTAAGAGCATGCACTGAGCATGGTCCGGTTCTTGATGGGGCTGTTCATGGTCCATCACTGTGGTGGTTTGAATGTGAATGTTTGTCCCCCTAAACCTGAGGTATTTTTGATTAATCTTACAACTTAAGTCTACAGCAACCTGTTGGAGGAGGTGTTACCAGAGGTGGGTCTTTTAATCCAGAAGTAAGGTGTATAAAGTGCAGTTTTGAACTCTGGTTATTCAACTTTGCTGGCTGTTGTTGGTGTCTCTCTGCTATGAATCTATGGTAGTGAGCCAGCTTCTTCTGCCCTGATGGAACTTAACCTCTATCTGTATGTCTGAGGTTACCTGTTTCCTCCAGTTGCTTCTGGTTGGGTGTTTATCCTAACAATAAGAAGGGAACTGCAATAATCGTATAGTGGTGAAGCGAGAAATATAGATCATTTCATTTTTGAGGGAAAATTCTACTCCTCAGAGCTCTTCCTTCATGACATGTATGCATTGCTGAGCCCAAACTGAAAATATAGGGACTAGAAAAAATGTTCAGTGGATAATGAACATTCCACACAAGTGTGGGCCAGAGTCTGAAAGCATAGCTCCCACATCAATTCCATCTAAGTCTGTGGGCCCACCTGTTATCCCAGTGCTGATAAGGCAGGAGCAGGGATTCACAGGGTGATTTTGGAGCTGACAAGCATGACTAGATCATCTATGAGCCTGTGTTGGAGAGAGAGATTGTGCCACATTATAAAGGGTGGACGCAACTGAGGACATCCAGTGTCAACCTCTGGTTCCATCCTGACATGTGAACACGTATGTGTACACCAATACATGTGCATCACATGCAAACATGCATGGGGAAGCAATTAAATTGTGGATTTCAACATTTGAATTTTGTGGTGACATGGACATTTAGTGTATAGTTCCTCCTGTGAATAGTTCCTTGAAATATATAAATATTTGTTTCCCTTTTTCCTATTTATTTCTTCTGTTATCATTATTGTTATGGTGTATTTCAAAATGTTCCCACTGTCTTGAATTCCTGCTCCACCCCTGACTTTAAAGCAAGATTTTCTTCTGTCATTTTTCTGGATGGTCGAGGATGTAGCTTAAAATTTAATAGCATTTTCTGTTCTGGTGAAAACTCTTGGAATCACGAGTCCCTGTTTTCCTTATCCCATTAAATACCATGTCCTATAAACTTTGTGTGATTTATATGAACTGTCTCTAGAATAGGACAGTAGAGATCCTTGCTGACAACCTGTGTTCATGTGACCATTTATCAATGGCCCCTTGATGCTGTGACAGCTAATGTGAATCACAGTGTCCATGGAAGAAACGGCTTTTTAATTGTTTAGATATTGAACTCGCAATTGTTAGTCGGTGTTATTTTCAATTGCCCTCCCATATTATGATCATATCGCTTCAATATATTGATTTTTTGGAAATGTCTCCTTAGTGATAGTCATGGTAACTATACTCCCTCCCAAATTTTCTAAAAAGAAGGCCAAAGCCTGCTTGGACCAGATAGGTGAACTAAAATCAATATCTTATCTTCATAACTTATCCAGTCTTCCATATTATATTATTACTATGAAAAAAGAGAGTATAGTAAACTTTTCATTGTCCATTTATGACATTTCATGGTCATGTATGTTAAAATTTAAATAATTAAAATTACAGAGTAATGGGTAGTCATAGAAAAAAGTCTTATTGAAAATGAATATTAGAAGATTAGAAGCAGATATATATATATTAGTTTAGTAAGCCTTAAAGAATGCATTTTAAAAGGCTTATTTTGTATCAAGAAAAATATGCATAGATATATTTACTCATTAAGTGAATGATGAAAATCCCACCTGCAAATTATGAAACTTTGCTTTCCTATATGGCAGTTAAATTTAAGAAAAGACATAGGGCTGGGGAGATGGCTCATCCACATAGTGGTGGCCCTGGTGTGTTATCTCTCTCTCTCTCTTTCTCTCTCTCTCTCTGTCTCTCTCTTTCTCTCTCTATCTCTCTCTCATTTTTGTTTGAAAAATAAATAAAATAATTTAAAATTTAAGGAAAAGAAAAAGAAAAGACACAGCTAAATTTTATATAGTTATCTGAAGCTGAATGGTATTAAAGTTGGAGAATGTGTTCATGAAAGGAAATTTTGTGATATATAATAGGTATTGTAGCCTAGCTTCCCATATTGTTTTCAGGGCCAAAAGAGATAGGGTCACAATAAATTACTTTATAATTACAAATAAGTCTCTAAAGATGTTTCATTATAAACAAACTATTATTTCTTTCTACTACTCATGGTAGCAATGATATATATTGACAAAACCATCATTACACTAAAGAGATTAAACAAATTTTTATTCAGAAGTAGCTATTCATCACTCATGGAAATGTACTCTAAGAGATCAATAATCTATGAAGAAATATTTTCATGTATCAAAAGTTAGGACTTTCTGAATAATTATTGAAACTTGGAACTTATTTAAAAATGTGTTGAAAGTGCTTTAATGAAAGTATATATTGACAGAACTGTAGAAATATTACCCTCTCCTGAGTTTTGCTTTTATACTTGAATGAGTGATGCGATCCTCTATGTAAATTCTTGAATTGCAAAACTGGTATCTCTGCTGTCTTTCCTTGGAGAATTTTATTTATATCCAAAATAATAATAGAAGAAATTCTTTCCAGTATATTTCAAATGATTTCCATAGGTAGCTGTGCTTCACGCATATGGTGAGAAGATTTATTTTCACTTTGTCCTTATCAGCGAATAAAAAAACAGAAGGTATAAGGCAACATGTCGATTTGAGCAAAGAACAGAAGTACCAGGGAGACATGGCATTTGTCTTACATAAATAATACCAAGGAGATCTGCTCCAGAATATTTATATGTTTTCACAATAATAATAAATGGATTAAAAAAACTGAAATCGCCACTTATGAGCTTTAAGCATTCTCAGTGACTACATGCTAACTACATAATTGTAGTAACTGAGTGATACCACAAAATTTCTTACCTATGTTGAAAATGCATGGCTGGTGATTGGAATCAGAATTCATATTACATTGCAATAGTATTTTATAATCCTTGTGCATATTGTATATGATAGCAATCATTAAATATTAACATAAAAATGTCTGAACATCACCATGAAATTCAGTTGATTATAAGTTTTTGTTTGTTTGTTTTCACTCTTAGCTTCACACAATACCGAACAAGGAGAAACAGAAAGATATGAAGTTTCTTATTAATCATCTGTCCTTCAAAAAAAGAAATCACTAAGATGATATTTGTAAAGCAGTCAATTTATATTAATGTATAAACACAGTGATTTGCTTCTTTAACATATATCTATGTTTTTTTCTCTGTTTGTATGTAACACCACAGATTTGCTTTGAGAATTCTTTGGCAGTAGGAATACACTTATGGCAAACATAGCATTTTAAGTTATATATTTTATAACTTTATTGGGTACTTTAATATATTATCATACTGTATATTGGTTATATTCCCATCAAGTTGTTCCCTTAATTATTCTCTACCTTGCTTCCATTTCATTGATGGCCCAATTTTATAATGGGGAGTTTTATTGATCAACCACTTTACTTTCAAGAAAGGATGGGAGACTTCAGTATTGTATGTTCACATTGATAAAGTCATCATAATAAAATTAGCAAAGAAACTGTAATATAGATTATCTTGACTGAATTGATACCTACAGAGTGTTCCACCAAGCATAGAAAAAGATGCAAATTCCTCTCAGCAGCATGCATAAAATTATTTAAAATTAAGTAGTAGGCCACAAACAAAACTTGAAAAATATTTTTTTAAATGAGGTTATCCCTCATATCATCAGATGCAAAGTAAAATAGTAAAATTCAATACCAAGAGAAAATGTGAAATGATAGTCCAATATATTAATTAGGTCTTCTGGGACAAAGCCAGTGCATCCATAAAATGAAAGAGTTTATAGTTATAAGTTTCCATATTAAAACAATTAAAGAAATTGGTTAGGAAAAGTCAGTATGACTGATTAAACTCTTAGACAAACTAACACAAACAGGGCAGAAAAGACTCAAGTTTTGATTCTTCCAAATTTTTATAAAGTTAGGGATAAATGGAAGCTATTTTCTTTTGCTTTTATACAAACTGAACCTCCAACTTAGAACTTTGGAGAGGGTTTCTTTTTCTCTCATTCATTGTGAGGATTTTCATAGTATTTGTCAGACTTACATGTTTAAAGAGTTGGGAAAAGTACAAAGCACAAAAAATAATGTGGAATTCTCTCAGACTATCTGATAATTTTAACTTTTACTCCATTTTCTTGTAAAGAATTTTTTGATTCTTCTCTTTTGTACCAAGTCATGATCATCTTTTATCCTCCTGTGGGAAGTGAAGGCTAGAGGCCATGCCTTCAGGCTTCACAAGGGTGAATCCCCTATGTGACACGTCATCTATGTACTAAGACAGGATTCTCTATGAGAATTAAAATGACATTATCTGAATGGCTTTGGTTATCATTTACTTTACATGACTATAATTTAAATATAATAGTAAATGTACACATGCTAACTGTGTAACTTGATTTGTGTTTAAATATACTGACTTAAGCTATATTCTGAAGTCCTCAAAAGTTTGAATAATCCTCACTGTCTCATTACACATTGATATTTATATTCAAAATCTATCTCATAGGAATATTGGTTCTGAATTCTAAAATGATGTGTTAGTCATAAATAGTATTTAAGTGCTTTACTCAACTAAGAATGTAAGTAACTTTCTAACACCCCCAATAAAAGACTACAGGTATTTCTCTTTAAAATCTAAAGCAACAGAGGAAAACAAAATATTGAGATTAATGTATTAGTATACTTACTTCTCCAATTTGGTACATCAATATTTAATAAAATTTTGTTTCCAACACATAAGAACTGAAAATTCATAGACAAAAATAAAAATCTATGAATCAAATAAATCATAAAGAATTAAAATAAACTATTTGAAATAAAAATAGCTTCAAAAATAATTTCTTCTGAAAGTAAGTTATGATTTCATAAAGTATAAAAAATCAGTTAGTAGTGGACATTACTAGGAAAACATTTATTAAATGAAAAAATATAGATAAAAATACTAAAATAAGTAAAAAAATATTGTTACATGATTTTAGGTATCATTTGTCTCAAGTAAAATAATTGAGAAAACTAAGAAAATCAAATCATTACCAATAAAATTATAAACAATACACAGGGTCCACTTTTTATAATTTCATTTAGTAGAGTACCTGAAATATTCTCTAGAGTAATAAGACAAGAAAAAAATGAACAGAATAGAAGTAGAAAAGCAATAAGTCAAAATGAGTTTTTTAGGGCAAAAAATTGTGATTTTATACATAAGAGTTGAAAGACAAAAAGTTTGTAGAACTGATATATGCTTTCAGCAAAGTGACAGACAACAGATTTCACACTTAAAAATTAGTAGCCATCCTATATATTAAAAAGTTCTGAGAATGTATTCAGGAAAAATAATCTATTCACAAAATAAAATTAAGCAGATAAAATAGTGTAAGATGATAAGATAAAATATATGGTAAAATAATATGTAATGTTAATTGAGGAAATAAAATATTTCTACAGTGTAAATTTTAAAACAACACATGAGAAATTGATGATGACATTATTGAAGAATCCATTTTATGAAGCAGACTCCATTTTATAAAGCAGACTCCATTTTTAGACTGACTTCCCCCTCCCTAAAGAATGTCTGGTCACAAAGACCAGGAAGTTAAAAAAAAAAAAAAGACACCATATAAGGAAGCATATGGCTGTCCTGGAATGTGGGCTGGCCCTGGGATGTGGCTCCAAGGAAGTAACCAATCAAGAGAAATACAGATACAGAAAAGGAGCCAATAGAAATACCACACACCCTGTGACCTAAGCTATATTATAATTAGATAGCTCCTGTCCATAAATACCCTGCTCCTTTGTTCTTCGGGGCTCCATCTTGCCTAGACATTCATCTGCCTGCTTGTGGAGCCCGACTGCGCAGCCGAAGAATGAAATCCTCTTGCTTTTGCATCTGCTG
>PVHP010008620.1:13965-37745 GCA_004024765.1 Zapus hudsonius | reverse complement strand
TTATAACATGAAAATACCACACTTTATGAACTTGGGAATGCAGTCACTGAAGGAAGGGTTGCTGAACACAGCATAGCCACTGAATTCCTCGACTCACAAAGGCTGTGGTTACCAGCAAAATGTCAACACTGAACCCATAAGCAATGAATCCTGTATGGTGAAAGACCTCATGAAGCACCACCCACCCTAAGAAGCTAGGTGGGGACTGGGTGACACTTTCTTCAGTGCTGTAGTCACTGGTATATGTAAACTCAATCTCCAGTAAATAGCACCCAACCCTGCTCATGCTAACAACCCTGATTAAACTCAGTGGGTGGATCGCTCTCTCTTTCTCTTTCTCTCTCTCCTTCCCTCTCTCTCTCCCTAACACAAACACACACACACACACACACACACACACACACACACACACACACACACACACAATCTATATTCAGGTAGGGGTTTTTCAGGTGAAAGATGGAAACAAGAGAAAGTAATAGGGTTGTATTTGATGAAAATAAATTATAGAATAGATAATCAAAAATAAATTTGAAATTTCAAAAACTATAAAAGGCATGGAAATCTTCATCACTGATAGATGAGAAACTACAAATAAAATTCTACTCATCAGCCAGACCAATAATTGTCAAAGACCATTTTAAGAAATAATACATTGTAGGGCTGGAGAGATGACACAGCGGTTAAGGCACTTGCCTCCAGTGCCTAAGGCCCCTGGTTCGATTCCCCAGGACCCACATAAGCCAGACCCACAAGGTGGTGGCCCTGGCGCGTTCTCTCTCTCTCTCTCTCTCTCTCTCTCTCTCTCTCTCTCTCCTCTCTCTCTCTCTCTCTCTCTCTCTCTCTCTCTCCTTGAAAATGGATATATAAAATATTTTTTAAAAAAAGAAATAATACATTGTAATTTTACACATATAACTTAATATCCTAGAATATTGTACAGAATCTATATGCAAGGTGAAATAATCATTTTTATACTTTACAACAAATGGATTCACACCATGGATAATATTTATTTTTGTTTGTTCTTAAGCATCAATTAACTTTTATTATGAAGGAATACATAGAACTGTGAGTTTATAAATATTTTAACATGAGACTGATTTATTATAATTTATTAAATAAAACAAATACTCCACTGAGTAGATTATGATATCAGATAATTGGATGACAAATATAAAAATATTTTAGGCCTAGATTTTTTATGTGCCAAATATCTGTCATGAAATGTAAATTTTATATAAATGATGCATATAATTTTCTTATGCAGAGATCTAATTTTTTTCTGCCACTATCTTCTCTCTTTCAACATTCCCTGACATAGTCTCCCAAGGATGTTGATATTTCCATATTTTTATCTGTTTCCAACAACTTAAACCAACTGGATAGTAACGCAATGAGAAGAGCAATTTTACAGTAGATCAAAGGTGAAACATTAGGACTGGAATGACTGAAAATATTGTTTGGCTGTCTTTCTATTTAATCTACAGAAAGGCTTATTCTCACTGAAGACAGCTATTATGCACTGGAAATTTGATTCAACTTGACATTCAAAGGATGAGGTTCAAATTGATAGCTCACAATTTGTGTGAACTTGATCACATCACTGACGATTTGTGAGCTTACTCTGCTTTTTATATAAACAGTAGAAACTGTCGTTTTGAACTGTATTGTCTTATCTACATTAGACTACATCTTTTGATGGACAAAAATCATAATTTCATATCATTCAGTGTTATGGAAGTCACATAAATCTGTTGTTCTGTATAGTAAAGCAGAAAATACATGGGGAAAAGTTTATGAAATAACAGAATTTGCATACTCGAGTCAGTACTGCTCAGGAAGGGCCATCAAACTATACAAATTATTGCTACTACTCTTCTTGTTTGCTCATTAGAACTGGTTTGTAAGAACCAGTTACTGAAATATCATGTGCTTTGGTTATAGAGCATGAAAATTAATATTAAACTGAGCTGGGTAGCTTTCATAGTTCTACAAAGTGGTATGTTAATGCTGTGGAAATAAAACATCATCAACAGTATTACTCAAATGTTGACCTTGTCTGCTATGTCACTGATGATCTAGAAACATGTCTGCCTGGGCAATAGTGGCATGGATGCCAAGGAAGTAACCATCCACACTCCAATCACCTCCATACCTTCACATTGCCTTCACTTCTGCTATAGTAAACCTGGCTACCAGTTAGAAGGTGACAGGCCCTACTAGTGAAGCTACTACAGTTGTTTTACTGAAGGGACATTCCACAACTTCAAATTGCCTTCTGAATATGTTTAAGCCCATCAATTAGGGCTGCTCTCAACTTGGGTAACAAAAGCTTCTTTTGGCGGGTGTTTTCTCAGACTCATAACTGGTCAAAGTGCTGAAAATCAATGATGGTCAAATGATCACCCATAAATAGGGCATTTAAATTATTTACCTCCACCAACCAAGGCTCAGGGAACATCATGGATGAGGGATTGGAAAAAATGTAAGAGTCAGAACGGAAGAATTACTGTAGAATGCTATCTCTCAAACATGACTTATGTGTTTTATACCTGGAAACAATTATGGTTTCCAGCAAGAGACCTATACCAGATAGTTCCTCTTAATGCTCTAACATGGATAAAGAAGGGGCTCATGAGACACCACCCCTTCCTGAGGATCTGTCAGTAAATAGTTGTTAGAGGAGCCAAGACATTACCCTCTGTTGTATAGTCACTTCAAAGTTGTTGTCTAGTAAATAACCCCGTACTTATGTAAGAAGTCCTAATTAAGCCTATTGGGTCCACTCCTCAACCCCAAGACATGAAAGTAAAGAGAGATTTTAGAAAGATGAAGAGTTTCAGTGAAAATGAGAGGTAGAAAAGGAGAGGGTAACATGGTGTGTTGTACAGAAAACATTATACACATATATGTCTGACATTTTCAGTACATAATAAAATTAATAATTAAAAAATTATTAAAAGTGAAATTATTGTAATATTCTTAAAACACAAAGTCTATACTTTATAGTATCTAATCATTGTACAATTTGCCTTAATGGCAAAGTCTTGTGAAGTAGAAGAAAAGACACAGGGGGTTGACTTCCTGCTTTGGTAATTCCATTTAAATTGCTTTCTGAAAATTAAATAATTTCATGACCAATTTTCTAATTCATAATATATTAACTTGTGGGAAGCTGCTTCTTGTGCCTTAACTGAGTCAACACTCTTTTGAAGGTCTCTGCCATTTTCTCTACTAACCAAAGCTAAGCTTCTATTTCTCTGCTTTAGTTTACCTTTCCCGCCTGCAGGCTTCCTCCTAGAGATCACATGACCCTCATTGTGGTCAGGTTACCTAGCAATCTGGTAATGCTAGTTCCTACATAAGCACCAACGCACTACCTCCTGCAAGATGATATTTAAGTACTTCCTGTACTGCAATAAAGTGGAACTTGATCAGAATTCTTGTCTTGTCCCCAGTCTTTGTGTCTCTTTCCCCTTCCATTCTCACCCCATCCCTTAGGGTCTTCATTGACTGACCCACAGGCAGGGACATTAACCTATTATGATTCAAAGGAAGATAGAATCTGGTAAATATTCAATGAACATTGATTTAATTATCTTCATCATCTTCTATTTTTTATTCCATATTAATATAAATATTCTTGATGACTTCTTACACCTCAACCCTTCAACCATATTCTCAAAAAAATGTTAACTATTTCTCAATATTGTATAAATACTAAGTAAGTTAAGTAAGTAAGGTATGTATACAAAAACATATTTTGGGAACATAATCACATAGGGTTTCAAAATAATAAGTTTTAAGTAACTAATAAGTTTAAGTAACTACAGACACATACATGTAAGAGTGTAAGAGTTGGCTCTTACACTCTTTCTGCCCCCTCTTTAACAATGTTACTCAAGCCTTGGAAAGGATGACAGAAATCATCTTTAATGTTGAGCTCTCCAAAGCTTCTTGTTTTATGCCTTAATAAGTTTTCAGTCTCCTCAGGGTCTTCTGCCATTTTCATAGAGTTGGTTCTCTGGCTAGCAGTGAACCTATGCATCTTCATTCATTCTGCCACTTCATCCTCAACGTTGCCTGAGCCCTGCTGGGTAGGATAGAGATGATTCATCCAGTGCTAAGCACTGGGATTTCTCTTCCTTATGTCACTTTAGTGAGTTTTGGGTCTCCCAGGTATTCACCTCTGTGATGGTTAAGTTTTGATGTCAACTTGACCTTTCAAATAATCTTGGGTGGGTCTCTGAGGATGTTCACAGGAAGGCAGCCTCTCAGTAGGGGACAGGATGTAATGAAGTTCAAAGAAGCTAGAAGTAAACATCCTTTCCTGTGTGGGCAGGGCAGGAAGGAAATTCCAGAGATACAGAAAGCCATTAAGTCTGGGATAGGGTTGCAGGACCCCCACCCTAAGGCTATATAAAGGGAAAGAATTCTCTCCTAGCCTCCCTGCTTGTTGGCTGCTGATGCTTGTTTGAGACTTGCACTCATATCCTGCTTTCCTACCCTTCCTGGACATCAGAACCCAGTTTCCTCGGCCTCACATTGTGGCCACATGGACTGAACTGCTACTGGTTCCTTCACCTGTGGGCCTGCATATTGCTATTGTTAGACTGTCATAAGCTACCCCAATAAATTCCCTTTTACTACAATCCATTCTGTCAACTCTGTTTCCTCTAGAGAACCTTGACTAATACAGCCTCCATCTCTGAAAAAAAAAATCTTTTGACCAAAAGTGAAATCATCAATAATCAAAGGGCAAAAACATATAATTAGATGACTTTTGGCAGATATAACATTTCAATTTAGCCAAAGATTCTCAGGGGAGGGGGGAAGGGGGAAGGGTTTATGACAGCCCAAGGCATAGCATTTTGATTCAGTTATCAGGTTTAAATTCCCTACCACTGTGTTAAGTAAGTAAGTAAGCAAGGTAGTATACATGACCAAGAACCTAGGCTCCAAGAGGAAACCCCCACTACCCAGAGATCCACAGAGAGGCTATACCCATTAGAATCTCACCAAGTTAACAATGTCTGTCTCGTTTAACCTATACTGATTTCAGTCTCTGTTAAGGATGAAGTTTCTATGTTTCAGAAGGCAGCAAGAACTGTGGACAACCCAACCACACCAATAGGACCTGAGATGCCCCCTGTCACAGAGGCAGGAGATGCACCACCCCTAACTCATCATATAGAGCCCAAATAAATCCTTTGATAAAGTGGTGAGATGAACAAGAGGACTATCTCCACAGCAAGTCTGATAACCTGGGAAAGGATAATGGAAACAGAAACTGAGAATACCCAACACATTCAAAAGCAGAAATCCAGAGACTCTTAAGACCTCAATAGTAAAGTAGATCTAAAACTAACCCACCATGATTTAGTGATCTGAGTGGAAGAAGGGGCAGAAAGATTGTAAGAGCCATGATGGGGGAGAACACCCAGGGCCATCACCCCACCTCAGAAACAACATAAAAATTAAAATTTTTTAAATGGCTACAACTCATATAATCCATAACCCCTTATCCTATGGACTGGCCCAGCAAGCCCACTGAGAAGCACCACCGGTGGGCTGGGGATAGTGAGGAGGGAAATGGGGTTACCATCATAAGACTTGCTCATGCAATGTATCTAACTATTGATGATAAATATTAAAAATATTGGGAACATAATCATATTTTGGTTGAAAATAATCATTTTTAAATAATTACACAGTAAATAAGTATACTCACTGCTATATATATATGCTATATATACATGCTATATTTATATGCTATAAATGTATACTATATATATCCACCAGAAATAGATAAGACCATATTACTGAAGACAGGACAGCCTGTGGTCCCAGGAGGCTGAGAAATCAAATAAACTGAGGTGGAAGTCATTTCTCCTAGTCAGATAGCAGGTGTAGTGCTGGAAAGGACTTTAAAAGATGCTGGGGAGAAAGATCATTTCCAGTCTGAACAAGCTGTAGAACCTGCAGGCTACAAAATCAATGATCCAGGTAAGATGTAACCAAGTGTGCAAGAGTGGGACATAATTTATGGAGGTAATCAGCTGTTCTCTGATTGGATATGACTGTTTTCTTTAATCATGTTTTTCCACAGCTGGAACTAAACAACTTTCCACAAGAAAACACAAAAGGTTTTGCCAAGTGATTCATAAAACCATCCTCCTGTGAGTAGACTGTATCATAGAAGAACTGCTTGGGAAAGAGACTTCCTGTCCAGCTGAGCTGCCAACACGTCCTGCAATGTGTGCCATGCAGCTTGCATACATCACCACCAGCACTGGGGTGGGCTTTTGGTGTTGCAGTTGTCTTTGAAGTGTCCTTGTCTCTGTAAGTCACCCCTCAACTGTGCTCTGTAAGCGACTCCAATAAACTCACCAAATCAGCAAAGTTGTTCTTGCTGTAATCATGCCTTGTTCTCTTGCCTGTGCCATATATGGGGTGAATAGACATATGCTTGCATCTCTTTCGGGCAAGAGATTTCGGGCAACAGTATAATATAAACTATTGCTTTTAGGAAAATGAAGAAAAAATCAACATAAGATTGAATCCAGCACAAGAGAAAATGGTGCAATTGAGAGAACTGATGAACTGGAAGTGTTTAAGACTGATTTTTGTCAATAGCGCTTTGTTTTAGAGTTAAATGTGTGTATAGATGGAAGTAGACTGTGAAGTGTAAAGCATATGAAACACATAAGCAGGCCAGGTGGTGTTATTATTGAAGGAGAAATGAGAAACAGCTACTTTTTTTTCAGACAGTTGTAGTTAGACAGTGAAGTTTAGAAGAGAGAACCAGGAGATGCCACCCTACATGCCAACTCTCCTTGGAACAAATGAACTCTGGAATAAAACATGTGTCTGATGTCTGATCCAGAACCCCCCACAACAACTCCAGTGTCCCCTGCTGCCCAGAGCTTTCTCTACCCAGGTAGGCTGCACGTGGAGCCTGCCTCTCTGGATCTAAAAACCAATCAGGGCTTCTCCTTTACGTGCCTGAATCTGACAAAAGAATACATTTTAATGAACTCTAAAGGCTCTTCCCATGCGCTCGCTCTCTCTCTCTCTCTCTCTCTCTCTCTCTCTCTCTCTCTCTCTCTCTCTCTCTTTTGGTGGAATTATGTGGGAGGAGAGCAGAGTATTGATTCTTGGTCTGAGTAATTCTCTGCTTGCCTTGTTTCATACCTTGGGGTAGCATCTCACTTTAATTTATAATTTTCCTCTGGTCTCTGAATCTACCACATATTTCCCTTAAATTCTAGATCTACCACAGGAGTGCTCTCTCTACCTCTAGGCCTGTGTAATTTCTTTAAACTCAGGGTAACCATGAGTGTAGCTTTCCTTACTACTCATTTCTCAGCTAAAAGGTGGATGCTGTATGCATTCCTTCTAAATCTCCCTACTTAAGCACCTAGATTCTATCTTCCATGTTTTATAGCTCTGCCCAAGCCATTTCTCTTCAAAGACTAAATTGTGTTTTCCACAGGTGGGTGTGTTTCCTATTATCTACCTGCTTGTAACTCTGCTCTAGCCTTCCCAGATCCAAATTTCCCTTAAATAAACTCTGCAAATTGTGATTTCTCCCTAAATGTTCTGATAATTCATCATTTGTCCTTCTGGAGTTCAGTTTTATCAATTCTTTGCTAAAAATAGAACAGGAACCAGAGTTTGGGTTTCATAAACTTGGGGAATCCCCTCTTGAATCCCCAACCCCTACACCATTATCACTATCAAGTATACACACAGTATTTAATAGTATATATTTTTGAATATGCATAATTTTATGCACTTAATTTGATAAAATGTCAGTTTTGTTTCAATTAGCAACATCATGGAACATGAGTAATGCATCATTCTATAATCTAAGAACATTTTACCAAAGTGACATCCCTTAGATTATAAGGGTTTATTGAAGAGAAAAGCACTACCTCCGATGGTCCCACCAGGGTCTATTCTTGAAGCTGACGAGGATTGGGAACCTCTGGAAATGAAGACAGACTCAGAAATACATGGCAGCAAGAGTGCCAAACTTCCTGTTTTGGATGCAAGCAAAATCTGCCTTTTATAAAGGAAAGACCAGAGATGGGAGTTTGTTTAAGTGGGCTCTTGGGTTGGGTGTTATCTTATCTTGTCTCACTCCTCCTTTCCTGCCATAGTAACAAGTGTTTCTGGTTTAGTTATCCTCTTATCTCCTTCCCCAAGACACATACGGCCATGGCCTTCAAAACGGCTGGCCTTCACCTGGCCATTTTAATTTTTTTCTCATTTGTTACTTCACTTCTGTTTTTATGGATTTTTACTCTAATGGTCAGTTAAAGCAACAGACCATCTGGACTCAGACTGTCTACATTCTTGTTCCCCTGTGTCAGCAGGCCCCTAGACCCATTCCCTACCTCCCTAAACCCCCCTCAGATTTTTTCAGCTTTGCAACATTATGAGAACACTTTAATATCTGAAGCCCACAGATTTCCTAAAGACAGTTATATGGTGCATAATTCCAAAGAGCAGACTTTTAGAAATCCAGTTCATTATCTGTATCTCAGTGGTACTTTAGACTGAAAAGAGTTATTTACCAGATTTAAAAAAGTGTCAGTTTATGAGTGCAAGGACATATAGATTTGTCTGTATATGCTTATAGATTAGTAGAATATTCATGGGATGTTTGCACAATAATTGCTTTGAATTTGTATTTAAAAATTCAATGAACTGTCCTGTGTGGTCACCTGAGATATACTTCTTTTTTTTTAATCCTGAGATATAGTTCTGTCATATCAAGAAACCCCAAGATGAACATTGAATACTTGATTTTTTCACTAGGCCAAATGGAATGAGTGTTGGAATGCAAATCTGATAGAAATATGCTTCTGAGTATAACATGTCTCTGACCAGTTCTGGTGTGAAAACAGAGTCTTCACAAGGGAAGGAATAGCAAGTGAGAAGATCAACAGCAACACATGCATGTTGATAAGAACTGGCATGCGACAGGAGAGAGCAAGAAGTGACATGAAAATCTAACCTAGGCAACGTGGCTGACTTCCAATTCCATAGCCATCCCCACTGAACCAGAGGCATATCATTATTTTAATGGTAAGTCAAATACACTGTTAGATTTTAAAATAATGTCAGAATAATGATCTAAGAAAGTTCAAAAAAGTATTTATAACATTGTGGCTTATTTTATAGCCTCCCTTGTTTGCACATAATCTAGGACAACTGGCATCATATTTTGTGACCCTGCATCTGAAGTCAGGTTTTCAAACTATCCTAGTCCACAATATGACAAATTTACAGAAAATGACCTGTCTTCACACACTTTCATACATATCATGTGGACGTTTTTCAAGCTAAACCTTGATCCAGCACCCTTCAACTTTATTAACGATCTCATTGTGTTCACATGATAATGTGAAGAAATTAATAGTCTGGGATTCTGTATTTATTCCTTTGAATGAAACAGTGACTGAAGTGAAAAGGCATAGTTGTCATTTATTTCCCTTTAAATTGATAGAAATTCACTTTGATTTAATTACTCATCTCAATAATTTACCCAAGAAAGGCATATTTATGAAACTGTATTCTACGTATGACAGTAAATATGAAACACAGATCCAATTCACAATGATTGCAAATAAATTGCTCCAAAAAGTGTTAAGGAGAGAATAAGAACATAAGAGTAGGGAAAAGCTGCTCTAATTTCTAATGAAACAAATGAAAGTAGAGGGCGCTGAGGAGATGATAGCTCAGTGGTTAAAAGTGCTTGATTGCAAAGCCTGCCAGCCCACGTTTAATATCCCAGCCCCTACTTCATGCCAGATACACAAAGTTGCGTATGCTTTTATTTATTTATTTTTCAAGGCAGGGACTCACTCTAGCTCAGGCTGACCTGGAGGTGACTGTGTAGTCTCAGGGTGGCCTCGAACTCATGGTAATTCTCCTACCTCTGTGTATGGGTTCTGATGTTCATTCCAGTAGTAGAAGGCCAGGCATGCCAGTATATTCTCATTCTCTCTCTCTCTCTCTCTCTCTCTCTCTCTCTCTCTCTCTCTCTCTCTCTCTCTCTCTCTCTCACTCACACACACACACACACACACACACACACACACACACACACAAATACACAAATACACATTTTTCAATGACCGTGGAGCTGGAGAGAGCTCAGTTGGTGAACGTCTTGCAGTGCATGCATGAAAACTTGATTTCAGAAACTGTGAAAACAGAAACAAAAAAAAAAATCCTTGAGTATTGATAGGCACGGTTAATACCAGCATTTAGGGATACAGAGATTGGTGGATCTCTGAAGACTGTTGGAGAGACAGTTTTACACTCTTGGTGTGGTCCAGGCCAATGAGAAAGGATATCTCAAAAAAGATGGATGACGTCAGGAACGTCATATGAGGCTGTTTCCTGGTCTCCACATAAACATGTATCACACAGAGAACTGAAAGTGAAAATCATGTATGAATGTCATCTAATTTTTTGAAGTAGCAAGTATTAACAAAAATGCTGAGTATGTCAGCTAACAATGTTATCAAAATGGTTGAAATGAAAGTACTTCACAAACACTTTTATTAGTGGTCACTCTCAAAGCTTTCCTGCTGTTTCCTAGTCCTCTGTGTCTTTAGGCATCGCAAACGTTTTGATTCGCCCAATGGAAAGTTGTCTCACGGTTATTGTGTTCTCATCTTCTTAATGACATCTTTGAGAGTTGAAGTTACTGTTTAATTTAATTTTGATGCATGAAACACCATTTTTCTTTTATTACTGTGCTTTTGGCAATTTTCATAAGTCATATTTACCTAACCTAATGTCACCACAGACTTCTGTGTTTTGTTCTAAAACATGCCTTTGATTCTGCTTTTGTCCTAAGGCTTGTAAAACATTTTGAAACCATTTTAATGATTTGTTTAAGGAAAGGTCTGAAGTTCATTATTTTCCATATGGATATCCAGTTGCTTCACTCTACTTTGCTTGAAAAATTATTTTCATCATAAATTGCCTTGGCATGTTTGTCTAAAATTAATTGAACAGACAAGTGTGAATACAGTTATGAATTTTCTCATCTATATAATTAATCCAAGCTGTACTTATGCCAAGGACCTTTGTCTAGAGCCCATTCACTTCACATCCTGATGTCAAGTGAGGGACTAGTGTTTTCCAAACTATGGTAACTTTTCTTGTTCTTTTGAATTTTTATATAATTCTAGACTCTACTTGTCAATTCCTATGTGAGGAAGAATGATGACATGCTAATTGAAACAGTGATTAATTGACAAAAGATTGTCTTAGACAATTGACAACTGGTAATATCAAATCTTTTAAAAAAATGGAACTTCAAAAGACATCTTTGACAGATTGTATATGGAAATCCTTTCATGGTTTCTTTGTAAGTAACTTCCTTTTCAATTAACATCATCTTGCTAATTACTATAGGTATGCCTTTTATTTCTTTCTCTTCATAGTTGCTCTGTGTAGGACTTCTAGAACTCCGTTTAATAAAAATTTGGAGATAAGAAATCACCATTTTTTTGCTTCAGACCTTAGAGGACAGCTCTCAGGTGTTCGTGCTTTGGATCACAGGTAGCTGTGGGTTTGATATACAACTACATATACATAAAATTACACATAATTTAATCTATAACATAATTACATGTATATATCTAACTATAGAAATCTATAAAAACATTAATAAAATTAATATCTTATATACATTAATATAAAATTATATATTATTATGCAGTAAGAACTTATCTATTAATATATTTTGGTGATTAGATTCTTCTTTTACACCTAGTGTGTTCAAGAATGCTTTTCACGAAGGGATGTTGAGCTTTACTTAGTGCTCTTTTTGCATGTTTTAAAATATCCATATTTTATAAAGAAATAAATATATTTATTTATTTACTTTATTTATTCTCTTATTTTATCTTAAATTTATTTATTTGTGTATATTGATTCATTTTAGCTTCTCTGAAGTAAATGCCATTAGGTCATATTGATTGATCAGTTTTACTTGCTATTGTGTTTGATTAGCAAATAATTTGTGGGGAATTTGTCCATTATCAGACATATTGGCTGATTATTTATTTTCTGTTCTATCCTTGTCTGCTTTGATGTCAGTATATGCTGTCAGTGAAGACTAAATCGGGAGAGATTTTCTTTACGGAGGTTCATTAGAGTCTCTCGTGATTCTCACTGTTTCTGAGGCATCCGTTGAAATGTATGCTTTTCTATCTCTGGCGTTATTTGTGTTTCTCTTTTTCTTAGATATGTGCTTGTAAATTTGGCTCGCATGTTCCCAGTATCAACTCTTTCTTCACCTCATGTATTGATGTTTTAGTCTCTGGTTTATGTATTTCTAACTGGGTCTTTGTTATCTCTTTCCTTCCACTGAGTTTGTATTCAATTTGCTATTACTTTTCCCTGGTCCTTGGGATACATCATTAGAATTGTTTGGTTTTCATAGTAATATTTTAAGTAATGGAATTATTGCTGTACACTTACATGTTATTTCTGATTTGCTGAACCTTATGTTTCAATATGATTTGATGTTAATTTCTTTTGAGAAGGTTTTGATCTTCCTTTGATGATAGTGACCATTGCTGATTCCGCAGTATATTGTTATATCTCTGTACTTTGTAGGGGTTCTGACATTCATTTCCTCTGATTCATTTTTTTCACTGTATACAAAGAATGTGCAAATTATAGCTTTAGTTTTAATAAATTCCTGAAACTTATTTTATAGAGTGACATGAATTCTCTTTTACAGAATTTCTTCATCTTGAAGTAAAGTTTAACTTTTGAAACTGCTTTTGGAAATAATTTGTATACATTGTAGGTCTATAATATAGTTTATCTCAGCTGTCCCTTTGTTGATTTGAATGAACTATCTCTTCATATATGAGTGTACCATTTCCTTTTATTGAATCTCTGTTTTCAGAAGTAATAATTCTTTTATAAAACAGGGTATTCCAGCATTAGATGCATATACGGTGGCAGTCATAACTTTTATTTATTTATTTATTTTGCTGATCTGATTTACTGGTCATTTTAGAGTGGTGTTCTTTGTCTTTTTTAAGATTTTATAATTAGTTCTGTTTTGTTGGGATTGACCAGAGAGTCCATTGCTCATTTGTTCATCGTTGTAGAATAAGTTGTGGAACAATTGTCATTCTGGTGCTTTCAGTCTATGTGTCATAAATCTTTTTTTTTCTTTGAAGGTCACAAGTGATTGGATCTCAGTCTTGAATCCATTTATCAGGTGTTTAATTGGAGAGTTTATTCTTATTACACTCAAGGCACTGACACATCAGGGTAGATTCCTGCTATTCAGCTTTTTGTTTGTTTTGAATATTATTTCTTTAGTTCTCTTCTCTTCATCTTTGCAGTTTGGTGGCTCACTGTATTGATAAAGCTTGATATTTCTCTGGTTATTATTCATATCTCACAAATATTCATGGTGACATTCATCTTTCTATTTTTGATTTGCTGCTTTTGTATAATCAAGCTGACAATGATGAATGCCGTCATTTCTGTCAGTCTTGGAAGGTCTTTAATTCTCTACATTTCCGAAGAACAGCTCCACTGTGTACAATATAACTCATTGGAAGTGTTGCCACACTTTGTCTAGGGTTAGGAATATGGCATATTCTGTTCTCTCTTAAACCCTACAGGTTCTGCTGAAACACCAGCTGCTAATTTATTAAATGTGACTGGGAGCTTTTGTAATTTTTCGTTTCCTTTTCTTAGAATTCACTGGTCATCTTGGACTTTTAACAGTTTGACTGTACTCTATAGTAAAAATACTCATGATCATGCCCATTGGAGGTTTGTGAGCTTCTTGACAAATCGTGACTTTTACATAATTGCAATATTTTTCAGCTATGACTTCTCTCAATACCTATTTTTTGTTATATTAGTCAGGGTTCTTCAGAGGGCCAGATATGATAGTATAATATATATTTATATGTTTATTGGAATTGATTAGGTTGGCTTCACAACCCAGAGTGTGTATTCCAACAATGGCCATCTGCAGGCTGAAGCTGTAGAAAACCTGGTCACTGCTCAGTCCATAGGGCTGAGGACCTTAGCAGGTCCCAATCTGGAAATGAGGGTCAGGGGGTTTCTAGAGACCCATTCCTTTTCAGTACTCATTGGAAGGCTAAGTATGCTGGGCTCCCATGTCAGCTGAGGGCAGCAGCAACAAGGAGGACGTCCTCGCCAACAAGACATGATGGAAAGCATGGAAAGGAGCAAAGCATTTCCCTCAGGCCTGCTGCTGCTAGAGCTGTCCTCTCTGGGTTAAAGCCTTTGCCCTCAGTTCATCACTCCCGGACACTCACAGAGGCATGTCCTTTACTGCACCGAGGGAATATTTACAGTGTGAGTAATGGCACTGGTTGCTGAAGTGAGCTTGATTCAGGCAATGTGTTTGAGCACTGGAAAGACCAAGCTCCTGCTTTTAGCGGGGTTGATCAGCACAGTGAATGGTGTGGTGATAGAAGGAATTTCGTGCTAGATCCTATACCTGACTATGATGCATACTCACAAAAGATTCCAGAAAGTATCACGATTTATTCACTCTGCCAAAAATGAATCTTACACTAAACATATTATATGAGTTCAGATTTATTTCAATTTTTTTTATTTTTCCAATTATTTATTATCCATTGTATGGATATTATTACACATAAATAGTTTTATCTATATTTATCTCTTGACATTTCATTGTATTTTTATGCTACACATCTGATTTTTTCTTATACTGTACATTTCAAATACTCCATACAGAATTTATGAGTACACAACCATAAGTTATAAATAATCACATACATTATTAATTGGCCAAATGTACAATAGAGAAATTAGATTAGGACATGGGATTCTTCTAGGTGTAATTTTTTTTTCTTTTTCATGATCATTTGTCTATAGTAATTATTCCTTAGTTTGTATCCATCACTCAATTTGAGAAATTAAATAGTTTTGTGGCAAGGGAATTAATAATATCTTATCAGAAGAAAAAAGCCACATTTATATCTATCTGATATAAGAATACCCATTACCTTGAGAACCTCTTAATTCATACACTTAGGTTTCCTTGTAGGTTCCTTAGAATTACAGCCCCCAGGTATCAAAGTACATAAAAAATAGCTTTAATTTTATTCTAAAAGGAAAATCTATACCATTTATGCACTAAAAGTAGCTAAGCCTTAGAAAACTACATAATTGTACTCTTGGAGTTGCTCAAATACATTGACCAATGTCTAAAGAATCCTCTTCTTTCAAAACTAAAGTTCAGTAATATATCCTGTCCAATGGCTTAAATTCTGATGGGTAAGCAGGTAACAATTTATCAGAGATGTTCTTAGCAAATTTTGTTTGAAATCAATAGTATATATAGAAAAATGACAGTAAAATACAAAATTTTAATGATTTATATTGTTAACAAGACCTAGAATCGACTGTAATAGATTTTCTTACTTAGACTGGTCTCTGGGCATGAGTATTAAAGATTATCTTGGTTAGGTTAATTGAGGTGGGAAGTTACACTCTAGCTGTGGGCAGCACATTCCATGGGCTTTGGTACTGGACTATGTACAAATGAGAGAACTGGCTGAGAACCAACTTTCAACCCTCTCTGATTTTTCACTGTGCAGATTTTGGGCAGCTGCCTTAAATTTCTGAGGCTATACCTTTCCCTACCACACTGGACTGCAACCTAGAACTGTAAACTGAAATAAATCATTCTTTCCTAAACTGATTTTTCATGTGTTTTGTACGAACAAGTGGATGGTAACTGATCCAGATAATTAGTAGCAAGAGGTGAGTCCTTTCTGTGGAAAATCTAGGTGGTTCTTGGTCTTTTACAACAGGTTGAAGGAAGAAATGTGGATGGATTGGTAAGTATGAACTAGAAAATTGCAGTAAACAGAGCATAATTGACCATCCAAAACAGTAGTGTTTTAGAAGACCAGAAAGCTGAGAAAAATGTGGATAGTGGAGTTAGATTTATGATGTTCCAGAGAGAATAAATAGATGGATAAAGATCAGGCCTAGAAGCAGTTTATGTGATACTGAGGTCGTGAAGTCAACAGCATTTTCACCTTGTTCTGAGAACTTGAATTTCCAAGAAATGAACTAGGAGCTAGAAAGTTTGCTCAGTGGTTACAGGTGCTTGCTTGAAAGTCTGATGGCCTAGTTTCAATTCAGTACCAAGTAAAGAGACACAAATCGGTGTATGAATCTAGAGTGCATTTGCAGGGGCAAAAGGCCCTGCTACACTGTTGTTCATATTGTCTCTCTCTCTCTCTCTCTCTCTCTTTCTCTCTCTCTCTCTCTCTCTTTCTCTCTCTCTCTTCTTCCCTCCTTCACCAGCAAATGAATAAATAAAATAAAATAAATTAAAAATTTTTGAAAAGAAAATTGACTTGCAAAAAAAAAATCAATGAAGAAAAAACTTGAGTCTGTGATATAGTTTCTCTTTGTTGCACTGATTCCAATCTTTAATAAAAGAAAATTTAAAAATTAGAAAGATATGAAAAAAGTATTAATTTTTTCAGGAAAATAAATGTCAAGAAATTCAATGTACCAGGCCCAGAGAGAGCAGCCACTTCCACTGAAATTCTCAAGTAGACTGCCACCATTAAAGGGATACTTAATTATTGCTCTGCATGGGGACAATTGAAACTGCCCTGAGCACAAGGAACCCCTAAGCTCGCAACATTAAAGCAGCCTTACTACTCACCCACCACGACTCAGGGAACTGAGCGGAAGAGGGGGCGGAAAGATTGTGAGAGAAGGTGGGGGAGACGGTCCAGAGGCATGGCACCCATCAGTAACAACACACTTGGGCCAGGAAGACCGGGATGAGTACTAAGATATACAGGATCCCTTGCCACAAGGACTAATTCAGACAGCCCACGGAGGAGGATATACAACTGATCAGGGATGGGGAGGGGGGGAATTGGGGAATTCGGGATAACAACGCATGGTTTGCCCACTAAATAATGTAACTCATTATGGACAATAAATATATATTTAAAAAAAAGACCCAGACCACTAAAGGTTCAACACAGGAAGATAGTTATTTTGAAGAGAAATGGAGCAAGGGAAGAACGTCTCTCCCTAAAGTGAACAGAAAGAGGCAGTTTTCTCCAGGTAGAAGACTTCATCCTAATTTGAAGGCAGAACTTGACAACATCATCCATGTGCTACCAGTTTCAGAAGAATACAAGATGCAAGATGTATGAGACTATGCACTGAAGTTCCACAGAACTTCTGAGGCTGAGCAGCAAGTCAGAATCAGTGTCCATGCATGGATCTGAGGCCATTGCTAGAGGCTGGGAAGATAAACCAGGTACTGGACAAGGAGGGCAGGATTTGTGTTTGGCTTCATGGGTTTTGTTTTATCTTTCCTTGCTTGGCCACCATTTCTGCGTTTTTGAAGAGGAATGTTTATTCTTTGCCAGGATTTGTTGGAGAAGGGTAACTTGTGTTTGGATTTTTAAAGGGCTTGCAGTTAAGAGACTACCTTGATTCTCAAATGAGTCTTTAAATCATAAACATTATTAGACTGTTTAACTCTCTGAGGGCATTTAAAAGTATTATATATTTTATATATTGTATAATTATATATCAATATATATGTATATATTATAATAGTATATTTTATTACCCCCTCACCCTAATTCCTGATACCCTGTGGACTTCCTCAATGGAGTTGTGGTAATTAATGTGGAGTCATGAAAACCTTCCTGAGTCCCTTTATGGGAGCATGGTACAGTGCCTCAGGGGATTCCTACCCACACAGTCACTCTTACAATCTTTCAGGCCCCCTCTTCTGCAAAGTTCCCTGAGCCATGGCAGGCCTATTGCAAGTATGATTTAGTGTTTTTCCCCCCTCTGGATTTCTGCTTTCATGGGTTTTGATTATTCTAAATGTCTGTCAACAGCACCCTGGGGCTGGTTGTCAGGCTAGCAGTAAGAATAGAATTCATAATGTCACCTCCTCTGAAATTTATCTTGTGCCCTGGCAAATGTGATAGAAGTGGAAAATTTAATTGTGGGCAGTGATCTATCTCCTTGTCTTATAGATGGACCAGGATCTTCTCTGTTTTCTCTGCCATATGTGAAAAAAAATAAAGTAACAGATTCTCCAACTGTGTGAACAATTTGGGTTAAAGGATGTATACAAAGCTCTTTTATGAGATTTTTAGTGTGTCAGCCCACTCTCTCATAACCATGAGATTCTGATTTATTTTCCAGTGTCAGATATGAGTTCCTTCCCACTGAGCCAACCTCAGTGTCCAATAAGAGAATAGCTGGTTACTTATAGAAGTTACATGACATTATTGCACACGTGTGTATTTCTTGTCCAGCTTGTTGATTTCATAGTCTGTAGGGCCCCCTGCTTATTCATAGTGCTGGTGACTGGTGTCCCTCTGCAGCTCGAATAGGGACATTATTAATTTTTATAATAAAAGGAAATAGATGGAAAGCCTGAAATATTAGCCATCATTTATAATGTTTAAACTATTCCTTTTTTGGACTAATTTACAGATTGTGTGTTTAGAATCAATTCCGTGAAAATTTACAGATTTGTTTATGTTTGTTTCTTTGGAGATAATGGGCATTCAATATATGTTTCAGTTTTAATTTAGAATTCCCTAACATAATATGTGGGTAAAATTTCTTGCTACCAGTTTCTTTTAAGTCACAAAATCTAAAGAGACTTTGGGTTTTGATTTCTTCTGGAACATCATGTGCCATAGTTCTAGTAGATGGGCTCTTGCTTATCATATTTATTTCCATAGGGTGTACAGTAAATTTGCCATTTTTATTTTCACATAAAAGGCAGGATACTTTAAGACCAGTTCTTAGAGACTATGCAAATTCTGATTAGATGAACTTGAAGAAAAGAGAAGAGATATTACATTTTTAAAATAGTGAAGAGAATATTGTATTGAATAAAATTTTATTGACATTATTTAGATATTAGCACAGTACCATGAACTAGAGAACATGTTGAAAAGCCAATTATAGTTTTAAAAAAGTCCTCATATTTCTAGTTACAAAAGTGTACATTTAGGATTGTTTCTCTTCCTTTTTATTGTTCCATATTTATTGTCTCTCCTTAGATACATTGTATGAGTAAGGTTTATCATGGTACCCCCCTTTCCTATATCAGTTTTCTATATCAGTTCTTCCTTACTCTGCTGGTGGAGTGCATATCAGTCCAGCGCTGTGTCACTGAGCTACACTTCTGTTCACTCTCATCTTCAGTGCCTGGAAACAAATTACAATGTTCATTTGCCACCATTTCTTCAAATCCCTGAATTCTTTCACACCGATATACTAATTTTCCAATTTGCCCACCAGCTGTGCTAGCCTGACAACCAGCCCCAGGGTGCTGGTGACAGACATTTAGAATAATCAAAACCCATCAAAGCAGAAATCCAGAGGCTACAAAAAACTCAACACTAAATCACAGGGGTTCAACTTCTGAGACTGCTGCAATCATCTTAAATTGCTCTTGAAATTTAAATATTTGACAATATGGCACCTAAAAGAAAATTTTTTAAAAGGAAAATGTACTAAAAAGTTTCTTCCTGTTTTATTAATGTTTTGTACTAGCTTTTTAAAAACTAGTTAATATGTGTGAAGTAGAATGTAAAGCTGATCTATTAATTTATTTTTGTTGACTATTAGACATATCTATATTTCCAAAACATTTATCAGTCATTTAACTTCTATATGTACTTTGAATAATTTGGCTGCTAATAAAACAAATTGGAATAATTAATTATAATCTATTCAGTGAGTTTGTAACAGGCTACAGTGTTTTATAATTCCTCCTGAATTGTTCAGGGTCAATGGTAATTTGAAGAAAATTGAGGACATAGTGTTTTATAAATCAGTGACCAACCGTGAATTTTTAATCTGTTGCAGACAAGTGAGCACACCCTTGAGTACTCATAATGATGCATCAGACAGGAGTATGACTCTTGGCCCTCATGACTCACACCAAACAAGATTTACAATCACATCTGTGTTTATGTTTGTGGTCAAAGCAGTATTACATAGCCTGTTACAATCTTCCAAATGAAGACAGGTTGTTTGGGATCCTGTTTCAGAAAAGATAACGGTTAATACATGAGTCCTGATATCAATGAGTGAAACACTGGAAACATAAGGACATGTGAAGTGCCTGTCTGGCTCAGGTCTTCATATTTGTACAGCAAGAACTTTCTAAGATATTTTTCCAGTCCTGTCTTATCAGAATAATATTGAATATTCCAAAAGATTATATGTATTGATTACCCAAATATACCAAACCCAAAGAATATTAATATATTGAATAAATCATTTTCACTATTATCTATTAACATCAAGGTTTTCCCCTATGATTTGTGACTATCTTGGTTGTACTGTTTCTAGACTTAATTCTTTTTTCATAATCATTTTATTTATATGTCTATTTTTCCTCTGTCTTCAGGTTACTGCAAGGCATATGGGGTCATATATCAAACTAAAATTCTACAGTTCTATTTTAGTCAACAAAAAAGTAAGCAAATGACTAAGAATAAACTAGTAATTCTAATATAAATGTGATTTTATTAAAAGATAAAAGAAACTTCACCTATTGAAAAGTTAATTGAATGATAGGAACAATTAAATTTAAGTCTTTAAATGTTCCTTTCAGAGATTAAGCATACTTTCAAAATCACAATTATTAGTCATACATTTGCTTGCCTTACCCATATAGTCCTATCTGGAAAATTAGATTTCTTAAGGTTGTTAATTTACAATAGTGCTTCTAATTACCTTAATGGTATTGCTGAATATTGTTTTCAATTAGAGTAGTGTGGCATGTAGTGGATAGATGGATTGCTTTGTCAGGTTCATGCTAAACACTACTGCAAGATTTTTATGACTACAGTGTTAAAGGCGCAAAGTAGAAGGGAAAATTGCCTTGATATCAAAGCTTGCTCTTTTAAAAAAAAACTTTATCAATCAGTAAGAGCCCACAACTTCATTTGCTTGTTGTTACTAATTTCTTGTTTTACTTATAAAACCTAAAGTAGAAAATGGAATCTGAATTAAAAGTTTATTTCAAACAATATATGGAAGCATAATTAAACTAAGCTTTTAATGTGTGTCTTCCATTCCGTTTAATTTGCCACATTTATTAAGCGCTGAAATAACCAATTCCAAGCTAAACATGCTATTGTGTAAAATGGAGGGAAAAAATGAAGAAAACAACAATTTAAAAGATTTGCTTCTGGGCTTGTAAATGTCACATATTCTAACATAGATGAAAAATTTATTTAAAAACTCAAATGTTAAAACTGAACTTTTTTCTTCAAAAAGAAGTTTTTTTTTCCTCAAAAAGAAGTTTTTTCCTCAAAGATTTTTATATTGGCTCTGGATTTTTTTCATATTAGTAAAAGTGAAATAATTTAAATAAAACAAACTATAATGACATGCTCTGCCATAATTGGCAAAGTTTGAGTCTGCTATAAAATTTAGCAATACCATTCCTCTTCACAGTAGCCATTTGAAGTTGTGATTTATACTATCTTTCCATACATATATTCATTATTATAATATTACATTGATGTTATTATTGAGTTTCAGTCACAGTACATAGTACAAATTTTACTATATTTGCTAAATAGTTCCACCAATAATATAATCTTTTGCCTTTATTTCATAACACTTGTGTATAATCTCAAAAACTTCAGAAAAGGGAACAGAACATTCTTTAAGTTTTATTAATTAATCATGAACTTTACAATTTGAACCAGTTGCATGTTGGTCATATTCCCCTATGGTTAACCCTCATATCTCCTCTCCCCTGTTTCAATTAAACTAGATTCCCTACTCAGTGGGGTTATTGGCACTCACTGTTTTTTTTTAAATAAAAGCTTATATTATATATAACAAAATTAATGATGAAACTTAGATATTGATTTCAAATTTGACCTTTCCCTTGCCTATGCTAATTCATTTATTAATTCAACAAAGAAATATTAATCTCTTTTCATATATTTATAAGTTATACATTTCTAACATCTAGTGGGGAGACGTGTCTGCAATGTTGAATATAGATGTGGTGTATTATTTCTTCCACATAGATGCTACTGGTTACAAAAATCTTTGTGAGTTTCATTAAATAGAAAAAAAATAATTCCCAACTACTTTATATAGTATAAAATATACTTGTATTTCTAGAAATACTTCTTTGAGAGAGAAAATCTGGAAGTCATCTTGCAGCAAGAAAATGAGATGCAGAAATATAAACAGAATATGTTGAACATTTCTACCTGGAGAAAGCCTTCAAGCAATAAGGATAAAACTACCTTTGGGAAGACAATAATAGAAGTTCCTAAGGGCCAAGGGCAAAAGAATCCACATCAGAGGTCAATGGAAGAAACTTCTTTTCACCATAAATATTCAACCCATGGTAAGACAAAGCAAAAGCAAATGGGATTTAGAGATAATAAAAAGTGATATAGGTTAAATCTAAGATGAAGTTGATACTGATAATTTGAAAACTATGAGGAAATTTCCACTGTAAGAAATGTAGCAAAAAAAGTTGAACTTCCTTTATCAGACTAAACAAAGCACCTAAAATATTATTGTTTTCATTGTGAGAATTTTTAATGAAACTCAAGGCAAAACAACAAATGTTAAAAACAAATATAGTGGAAATCACCTTGGTAAACCAAGAAAATAAATCATCGAACAATTAGAGCAAATTAGGAAGTAAATAAGTAAGTTTGGATTAAATAAGGTCAACATAAGTTATATACATTGCCATAAATTTGAAATTTTGTAAATTGATATTTATTTTAACGGAATAGTAGACTTTAGCAAGTGCAATACTCCCTTTGACTAGAGCAATCATTTTCATTGGTAACATGGAAAATAAAAAGGTAATCTGTAATGTGAGCTTATGAAAATATAATACAGTAAAAGTATACATATTCCTCAGAAATTCAGCCAGGAACTTTGCATGTTCTAAAATACAAATAACCTTCCCTGCTTCTGAAGGACTGAGGAATGGATTAGTGAGAAAGATGGCTTGCTGCACAAGGATGAGGACCTGGTTTTCATTCCTAGCACCCATGTAAAAAAACAAAAATTACTTTTAAAGACATCTAATGCCAGCACTGAGGAGGGCAGAGAGAGAACATTCACTGAGGCTACCAAGTTCACACTGGTCAGCCAGTCTATGGAAAAACAGCATTCAGGCTTGGTGAGAAATTCTGCCCTAAGGAAACACTGATTATATGTGTAGCACAACACAATACAAATGAAATTGGAAGGATCATCAGGACACACTTCCAAAATCTCTACTTCACAAAATAAGAGAACCTGCAAGAAATGGATGAATTCCTCGATACCTACCACCTGCCAAAACTAAATCTAGGGCAAAGAAAGCTCCTAAATAAACCTATCACATCCACTGAGGTTGAAAATGTAATTTAAAAACCTCCCCCAAAGGAAAAGTTCAGGACCTAATGGATTCTCAGCTAAATTCTACCAAAACTTCATCACAGAAATGAAACCACTCATTCTGGAGCTCTTTTGGGAAACTGGAGAACAGAGGATGCTTCCAAACTCCTTCTACATAGCTAGCATTATCTTAATACCAAAGCCAGACAAAGATACAATAAGAAAGGAAAACTATAGACCTATATCCATATATATATATATATATATATATATATATATATATATATATATATATATATATATATATA
>PVHP010008620.1:0-13865 GCA_004024765.1 Zapus hudsonius | reverse complement strand
GGAAACTGATTAACATAACCTAACACATTTATAAACTCAAACATAAGAACTACATGGTCATCTCAATTAATGCAGAGAAAGCCTGTAACAAAATTCAACATCACTTCATTATCAAAACACTGCAGAGAATTGGCATAAGGGCCTAATACTTCAACATAATACAGGCCATATGCAAAGTCCCTAAAGTCTAAATCATATTAATGAGTTCCCACTAAAATTGGAAACAAGACAGGGATGTCCACTCTCAACATAGCTCTTCAACATAGTGCTTGAAGTCCTAGCCTTAGCCTTAAGACAAGAAAAAGACATAAAAGGGATACAAATTGGAAAGGAAGTAAAACAATCCCTCTTTGCAGATGACATGATCCTATACATAACAGACCTAAAGGATAGTACCATTAAATTACTGAAGCTGATAAATTCCTTCAAAAAAAAGTGGCAGGATACAAAATTAACACACAAAATAAGTTGTATTCCAGTATGCAAATGATTGCTCAGTGGTTAACACATCTGCCTGCAAAGTCTAATGAGTCACTTCAATTCTCCAATAACCTCATAAAGCTAGAATCACAGTGGCACATGCATTTGAAGTTCATTTACAGTGGCTGACCCTGGCATGCCCATTCATCTCTCTCTCTCTCTCTCTCTCTCTCTCTCTCTCTCTCTCTCTCTCTCTCTCTCTCTCTCTCTTTGCAAATAAATAAAAAAGTTTAAAAATAATTTCTTACTTTGTGATTTTAGATGCTATTTTTGCCCACATCATTATTGGATGGAACTATCCTTTAATCCTAAATCACTGTTTTCAACTCTGAAATCTGAAATACATAATATTTTCATTTTATTGTCATATATATTTCATATAACTTAATGACATATTGATGACATATTTAACAGTGATGGATCCCGTGTTGGACCAAATTTCAGCCTATTAGATCCTGATTTCTATGTGGAGGACATGTGAAGTATATGGTGACATTTTCTCAATTTGTAAGCACAACAAATATAATAAAATATTTTATAATATATACTCTTGAAAAAATTATATAAATAAGTTAAAGATCATCAAGATGACATTATTGTACTCTGTCATAAAATTATGCTATTTGTTATAATTCTTAAATTTGTGCTCTTCTTTTTGGTTTTATATCTACTACTTTTAAAATTGTTTGGGAATTTGTATTTTTAATAGTTTTATTTATTTATTTATTTGAAGGCAGAGAGAATGGGTTTGTCAAGGCCTCCAGCCACTATAAAGCAAAATGCATGTGCCACTTTTTTTCATCTGGCTTTATGTGGGTAGTGGGGAGTCAAACCTGGATACCTGGGTTTTGCAGGCAATCATCTTAACTGCTGAAAAATATCTCCAGCCCAGGAAATTTATACTTTTATCATTTTGCTTACAGACAAAATGTTTTTGTTTTGTTTTGTTTTTTGAGGTAGTGTCTTGCTCTAGCCCAGGCTAACCTGGAATGTACTATGTAGTCTCAGGGTGGTCTCAAACTCATGGCAATCCTCCTACCTGAGAAATTCCTCAGTGTGTATTTGGGCACAATACAAGTATGTACTCTGATTCTATGACTTCTCAAATTATGAAGCTTGCATTATAAATCAAACAGACAAATGTTGCATTAACATGGAGAGAATCAATCACAATAAAATTCATATTCCTCCATATCTATAATTTTTAAGAAATGATATTTTACTTCAAAATTATCAATGTTCAAATGAAATAAAGATGAATATTATAGAAATCTATTACTTTGTAATTATTTTTCATTTAAAAACTCTTATATTGGGATCAACTAGTTTAGAAACAACATGCAGTGGAATAGATATTACTGTGGACCATTATTCTTTGGCATACTTTCTCTCAAAAATAGAGGATTTTAAGAGCAATAAAACCTGGAAGAACATTAGGAAACAATACCAACAATGGTGCTGCAGGTCAAAGCACAAACATGCTTGCCTTTCTCATGAGTTTAGGCAACAGCCTCAGTCTGACACAGGAAATGTGCAGATGATTGATTTTGTAGGGCCTTCCATGCTGCCTAACATAAAGGTAGCTTGATTCTGAGACTCTCCAGACAGACCCACATTCCACAAGATGTTTCCATTTCTGAAATGAGTATGGGACAAACTGTGTGTCTTTGCAGCTTGTAGGACTGTCCTGATTACTAAAGTCGATATTGAGCACAGTTTCAGTAGTGCAGTTGTCTCTGCTATGGAGGGAGCAGAATCCCTTGAGCCAGGGGAGGTTGATAATAGCCAGAGAATCACAGTGAGAGCCCATCTCAAATAAAAGTTTGAACTCAAGAGTTGAGGACTTTAGATAAACTGAAACAGAATGTCATTTGCTGTCTCTTTAACCTATCTAAACACAATTTCTCATCTGTTCTAACTTTTTATTGAACATGAAAAAATAAATATTTATATGAGAATGGCATCCATTTCCCAGTTGTGACTATTCTCACAAATTACCACCATCTTCGTGGCTCAACACCAGAGATTTATTTTAGTAATTAGGAAGTTAGAAATCTGGAACACGATGTTCTGGGAGAAGCTAAATTGGTTGAATTCTTGCCAACCATGCGTTAAGTCCTCACTGCTGTTCTCCACTACATAAAAGCTGGGTGGTGTTAAATGCCTCTAGGTAGAGATGTGGTGTCAGAAGATGAAGGTCAACAGATAGAAGGGCGCATGGCCAGCAACCGGGCTGACCCCTAGGCTATCCATAACCCCCAGCCCCAAGGACTGATCCAGACTACCCAAGGAGGAGGATATCCAGCTGATTGGGATGGGGAAGAAGGGCATGGGAAATGGGGGATAACAACTCATTTTGCCCATTAAAGAATGCAACTCATTATGGACAATTAAATAAATAAATAAATAAATATCTGTATGACTGGGATTTCAAAAAAAAAGATGAAGGTCATATTTCACAGATTCATAGCGTCTTTGAGGCCACCTTGGTAGCATGATGCCTTGTCTCCATAAAAAATAAAAATACCACCACCAAAACCAACAAAAGCAAAGCCCATGTTACCGGTTTGGATGCCTTTTGAGAACTTTTCCTGGCTTCTGGAACTGACCCACACTCAACATCCACAGTTTTCTCCATGTTCAGAGCCAGAAATGGAGCTTCTCTAAAATGGTTTCAGTCATTACAATTGCTTAGCATTCAGCTCCTTGTGCTTCACGCTCAATAAGGTGCATGGTGTATTCCATTGGCCCAGTCACAAGATTTAATTTGGTAATGTCTGCAGAATTCTTTGTCCAGGAAAAGCCACAGATACACAGTTCACGGAACTAGAACATGGGAGTTTTACAAAGCCACTTTTTTTTTTTTTTTTACAAAGGGGTATTAAAACAGTGAGGGAAACCTATTCTGGAAAAATCTCTGTTTTATTTGTCTAAATGATTTGTCCATATGTGCAATTTTAAGGCATCTCTGTCTATCCTTTCCAGTCATTCTTGATGCAATTAATAGGGATGTGAGAATTACAGGCAATGACTATGGTGTATCTCTAGCTCAGAGTATGTCTTTCAAATATTATATCCTCTGAAAGTTGTGATATATATATGCCTACAGTAAATACTATAACTGAAACCTAAAGGGGAAAGTTACTTACAATTTTAAGGATTTAAATTTTATTTTAAAAGGTAAAAAACCACTGCTCATGTAGTCTGTGAAAATTTCAATATGTGTACATTTTAATCTCCAGAAAAAATATAAATATATCCCAATAGTAAGTAAAATTTTAAAAAGAAGGGTGCAAAGCAATACAAGTTATAAAACATAGGTTATCATATCAAATAATAAAAGAAGACTCATATACATGATTCTCACAAGAACCTAAATTAAATTATGAAATTTTCAGTAGAATTAAAGAAATTGTTGGCATAAGAAATTTTATACAAATACTAATCATATAAAAGATACTTCTGAACTATAAATAATCTCGAGCATAAGCACATTAGAAAAAATAAGAACAATCAATATTTGAGAAGAAAAAATTAGTCTTCTTCAGCATTCAATGTTTTGCTCTGCACAAAACCATTTTAAGAAAACAAAGACATGAGCTAAAATGGCAATTTGTTTTCAAGTATGCTTTTGGCAAAAGATTTATAGACTGCAAAACTAAACTCAAAATATGATAATGAGAAAAAAAATCCACCTAATATGAATGAGGAAAATTGGGGAGAAAAGGCATCAAGGAAAAGCGATAACAAACATGTCTGTGAAAAAAAGCCTGCTAATCTTAACTTATCCAGATTATGTGTATAACGAATGTTAAAAGCTATTAGAAATAAAAAAAGAAAAATCCAATTATTGATAAGTGATATGGAAATTACCACTTATTGTTGCCTGGAGTGCAAAATGGTACAGTTATAAAACCATTAGTTAAGAAAAAAATGAAATCTTGCCAGAGGACCCATGTCTAAGAAAATATGAAATGAGATCTTAGTCCAAATTCTGAGGACAATGACTTCATCAGCACAAATCCGTGGCAAACTGTGGATGGAAAAGATCAGGAAGAAACAGAATAGGAGAATAATTTGGCATAAACTGGTAATGATTCAGAAATATGACTAAGTTGTTGAGCATGTTTAAAAAGTCTTGCCAAGTAAGCTTAACATAATTTTTTTTAAAGTTCCTCTGTTCTTTAGGAATCAGAGACACAGGATTAGGGAGATGGCTCAGCAGGTAAAGGTACTTGCTTGCAATGCCTTTCTGCCCAGGTTTATTTTTCCAGCACTTACTTAAAGCCAGATGGTGCCTGTCTGGAGTTCATTGGAAGCAGCACCCACTTACTCTATCTCTTAAAATAAGAAACAATATTAAAAAGAAAGAATCAGGGGATATGTTAAAGTTCGTCAGTTAATAATTCTGACAGCCGTCACAAGAGCTTGTACCGATTAAGGATTTAAAAAATATATATATCCAGTATTTTCATTAATATTACTTTAATAATATAAACATAGGTTCAGAAAAATGTATATCAAGAGATTGATGCATAAGAATCATACATATATATGGAGAATATTTTATATTGTAATATGCATTTATATTTTACCTATAATCAACTCAAAATATATTTCTCATCTTAGGCAGTTATATCCTTGTGGTAAAACATTCAAAATTTTATCTTTAAGCTGTTTGGATAAAATAAATAAATAAATAAATAATAAATAAATAAAATTTTTAAAAATCCAAATGACAGTGGCTGATATTTAATATAAAAGAAGATAAGTTCTGCTGAAAAGATGGAAAAAAGAGGAATTCATGCATGTGTCAAAATTGTCATCAATAAAGACAAAGGGGCACATGTAAGCCCATAGGGATGGAGAGATGGTTCAGTGGTTGGAGTTCTTGCCTCCAGTGCCTAGGGACCAGGTTCAATTCCCCAGTTCCCAGATAAGCCAGATGCACAAAGTAGCGCATATATCTGGAATTTGTTTGCAATGGCTAGAGGCCCTGGCATGCCCATTCTCTCTCTCTCTCTAGATTTTTAAAAAGAATGGATTTTTTATTTGCAACTAGATAAATGTACAGAACATGTAAATAAAATAAGCCACACATGGAGAGACAAATGCTCTGTGGTCCCTGTTCATATGTGTCACCTGGAGTGTTAATCACATAACAGATGAGAGAAGAGGCTGATGCAGGTCTGGAGGGAAAAGCTGGTGGGTAATGATGGAATTACACTTAGAAAGGAGGGATCGATCATGGGTTCTGTTGAACCGCAAGGTGACTAGAGTCAACAACAATTCATTCTTTGGGGGTGAGTTGGATTATAAGAGGGCTTCCTTGTTGAAATAGAAAATATGGTCACGTTCATGGAAGACTGAATATTGTGGAGTGCAAAACTCTTCCAATGAGAATATTTGTAAAACCTAGTCAGTACATTGCATTCCCAATAAGAACTATATTTTCATCACTAGACAATACTGTGAGATCAAACAAATATGGGCAAGAGCCTATATTGTGATGTGAACTCTCAGGTTATGCATACTGTAAATGAATGTCACTGTATGCATAATTAGTTCTCATTGTCCAGTGTCTTGCAAGTTTCAGGACCAAACTCATTTCTTTACAGTGTTCTGTACATGGGTATTAAAGTGATTCTGTGGCAAATTAATCTTTCTTTCCCCAAAACTCTCACCTAAAGACTCGAGGACAGTTTGACATTGTTTATTGTAGGTGGTATTTGTGTCTGCAGTTTTCTGTCTTATCAGAAGATTTCTCATCATTTGCAGTCCTCACATGATTCATTATCACAATGGCAGACTCTTTGCCTCACATGCTAGAAGACCAATTTCTAAAACTTTATTACTAAAGTCTTCTTACACATATTGACATTTTATTTCCTTAGTATTATTTTATTATACTGTTTTTAAATTCAAGATACTAAATTTTCAATTGCTTGTTGACATGTTTCAAGTATTACTTTCTTAGATTCTTGCAAGTTGAAATCTTTCTGCAATTTCTGGGTAAATTTTTTTTTTCTTTAATAATTTGATTTGGATCACATTCAGACCATTACCAAAATCAAAGCTACACATTTCTCCAATGTACTTTGCTATATGAAAGCAATCATATATACATATATTTACTTTAGCATTTATATGAAAAAAACATATTTATTATGACTTCGTCAAATACATCAGTCCCACTAAAGTGGATTTTTCTTTATTATTGATTTATTTATGCATCAAGAGTTTGCATGTTCAAGTTTGTGAGCAGACACACTTGGAGGAGAATCTGGTGTCATCCTCAGAACATTGTCCAACAATTGTGTGCAAGGTCCTTCAAGGCCCTGGAGGAAAACAAACGGACTGGATTGGCTCTCAAGTGAGCCCCAGTGAGCCCTTGTCTCTCCCACCCAATATTGGGATTACAGGCACAAGCCACCATGCCTGCCAATATTATGGGGGTAATGTGGATCAAACTCATTTCCTCAGGCGAAAGAAGCAAGAGCTTCATGGACTGAGCCATCTCCCCAGTCTCTAACACATATCTTTAATTATTTAAGCATGTTTGATATTCAGAAGAAAAGACAACACATGAAAGTATTAATGCACTATAAAATTTTGATGCATATTTAAAGTCCTGCAGCCTTTTCTTTGGGATAGTTAACTTATTAAGTCTGTGGATATATTAAATAAGTAGCATCCCTGTGGTGCCCAGTTCCTCTGGTGCTTTTATTGTTATATCTCTTATTTTGATGACTGTCACATATCATAAAGCGGTCTTTGACATGTTTTAGTTTTAAACGGATGTAATTCTGATTATAAATCACTTCAGTATAAGCTTGAATGGTTTAGAAGATGAATAATGCATTCTTTCTTTATTATCCATTGAAAAGTTTTGGTAGAACAATAGCACTCAGATTCATTGGCCAACCATTTAACAAAGGGAAGGAATACTTTGCTATATTTGGATGAAAGATTTCTCTCATTTAAAATTAGATATACTCTAAAATATTATCCTAAGTCACTATAGATAATGTGAATGTATATATATATTATGCATATTAATATATATTTCCATGAATTTTATTATGTTTACATATATCACTTGGTGAAATCCTCCAATAAAACTTCAAGAATTATGTGATTTCTAAAAAAAAATTAACTAAAAAGTTTCCATCTTTTTGTTAACCTTCCTATCCACAGTTATATAACAAATTCCAAATATTCTATCTTCTTGCTCATAAATATGTCAGTGTGAAATATAGAAGAATACTGGATTTTGTAAAGATTTATTCATATAATATCACATTTAAATTACTATTATTATTCTTTATCTTCAGATAATATCTCACTTTGTATATTTTTTCAATTCTTTCTAATGTTCCAGTTTCTTTAAATCCTGTTCATGCTTTGTGAATGGATATTATGTAGTATAACATATTTATTATGTATTATTAATATAGGCAGAAAGTTATAAAAAGATTTATATGTGCAAAAATATGATTTTATTCATTGTGGTCTATATACCAAAAGAAATACACACACACACACACACACACACACACACACACACACACACACACACACACACATATATATATATATATATATATATATATAAAGTCTTACCTTTGGAATCCAAGTACTTCATACTAATTTTCCTACAATCCTATTCTCTTTTTATAATATTTATAAATTATCTTTTTATAATATTTATAAATTCATTTTACAAGAATATTGTGGGGTCACTGAGATGGTTCAGTGCTGTGGAAGAGTGGAGATGAGTGTATCAATCCACAGCACCTATAACAACAACACAAAATGTAGGTGTCGTAGGAACATGTGTTTGTAATCCCAATCCCTTTAATGCAGTATGGGGGTGGAGACAGGAAAATTGGAAGCTCATGGACCAGCTATGTAGTTCTGTGGCTTAGTTGGGGAGTTGCAGAGCACAACAACTCCCTGTTCATTCACGGAGCTCTGTGGACAGAGACTTGAGAACTCTCGGGAGGCAGTCCCAGTGAACAGTTCATTTATTATGAATAAAAAGGTCATTTATATAGAGGAGAAACCAGAGGAAAAATCAGAGTCAGGGGCATAAACAGCAAGGGGATTGGCAGGAGCAGTGTAGTCTGTGGATGTCGCATAAAGCGATTGGCAGGGGCCAGTAACCTGTGGATGCCTAGTTTGCATAGATAAATTGAGGGGGCTTTCTCAGCTCCAAGTGGCAGGAATCACATGCCCTTAGGCATGTACTGGATGATGGTGGCTATAGAGGAACCGTAACCTTTAAACTTTTATTACCCAGGTTTGTTATTACAGCTCGAGTATGTGAGCTTTAGTAAACTCAGGCCTGGAAGTGTCTAGGCTTATCTGAGTTTGTTGCTGGCCTGAAGGGGAGCTAGAGTTTCTAAGATAAAAGACAGGAGACAAGGCTGACCTCCTACAGGTCTCAATCTCGAATAATTTGAGATTATTGGGGTTTCAGGCCAGCTTCAACTTTACTTCAACCCTAAATCCTCTGTGCTTCTTAGCAGGGTCCCACACAGCTATACTGATAGAGAACAATGAAGACACCATGGAGATTGTGAGGATCAACACCCAAAGTATACCCTGACATCCACATAGGATTCATGGAACATGTGACCTACCAGGGTGCACATGAACATGGAAATTAGAAACATTAATGATTGTTAGGATCCCTGAAACATGTCTTTAGATCTACTAATTATTGCTCAATTTGTGCCACAGCCACAATTTCTACAATATTTTTTTTTCACATAGTTCCTTTCTTATCTGTGTCTTTTGGATTCATTCTTATTTTTTGACATGTAATCTTTCTCGTGTTAGTTCCTTATACTTTTATTTTGAGCCCAAGGCATTCTTCACACATTTCATTGTGTGTATTCCTCCTAGACATTAGGTGTTCTATCAAAATTACCTTAATATGCTAGTTCCTATAGTTTCTATACCTTTCAAGTTAAAGATGTTCCTGATATTTAATAAGTGTATCAGTTGATATGGAGATCTGAAAAGACATTTTTTTCAGATTATGTACTCCAAGCAACATCTGACATATATCTGCATATACATGAAATTTTATTATTTCAGCATGCTACCCCCCTCACAAGCTGCTTCAAGATAGGAACCACATATGAAGAGGAACATGCAGCATTTGTCTTTCTCAGTTTATGTGAGTTCATTGAGCATGATCTGGCACTGGGAATTGTAAACCAGAGCCCCTAGTTGTAGGTTTAAGCTTCATCCCTAAACTTAAAGACAATAAAGGAAGGTATGTATCAACATCATTACTAGAAGATGTGAGGAACATGAACTTGTAAATTAAAAAAAATATCAAATGCATTTTCAGCATGCTCCATTTTAAAACTTTTATTGACTGTCAAAAGGAGGTTATGCTCTATCTTAGATATGCTTTATGCATTCACATGTGATTTATTAATATATGAGCATCCTCTAGTGTGAGAATCAGATAAACACAGGGGAGAGAGTGTGCTTCATGTTCCTATGGACATGCATTTTCAGACATTTTGCTTTGTCTGACTTGGCAAATCTGCAATGTATAAAAATGGATGAGTCCAGCAAATCTATTTTCAGAGATTATTTTTCTTTCTATTAGAGCTAATTTCTGCTGATGTTAAAGTATTATTTGCCTGACCTAGCAATGTGAAAATTTAGTGGATTTAGCCAAGCTAAGACTGTGCATTGGTTATCAGAGTCCTAAACCAGAAAGCTTGGCCAATGCCCTATTAGAGTTTACATGCTCTTTTTCATGGTTTCAGAACCAAATATCATTGGTAATATATTGGTGTTAATGGCAATAAACTACTGAATGATCTACCACAAAGCAGTTAATCAATATGCCTAGATACTTTAAAATGGTTAATATAAAGGGCTAATCTCTCTCATTCAGAAGTACAATATCTGGATAGTAATTAAATATAAGAAAAATATAGAACATGATTTATTAAAATTGAATCCCATATGATATAAAACAGAAAATTTGGTTCATAATTGTATAATTTAATAGATTCCTATTGGTGACATCTCAAGTTATCAACATGACCTTGAAGTGCTCATTTTTAGCTCTGCTTTCACCTTAAGTCTTGATACAGCATATATCATACCAGTATTTAGAATTATGCTTTTTTCCTTAACTTAAGCAAATAAAAATGTACATTACATTAAATTTTAAGAGATTATAATATTTTAAATTATTTTTCATATACTGTGTTAGTTTGAATGTATGACTGCATAGATTCTGGTATTTTATTAAAATTGAGTTTGAAACTTCAACCCCTCACAGGCATATTCCTGGTGGGGGGAGATCCTGGTGTCCAGCCCTAAGGTGTGAGACAGCAGTTTGAGCTCTGGTGTGTTCCTGTTGTCAGCTGGTATTGGAATTTTGCTTACTATAAATGTTTATCTCTGCTTGGATGTATGGAAGCAAACAGCTTCTTCTATTGATGGAACTTTCCCTGGTTCTGTAAGCTTGCAATAAACCTGTTCTGCCGCTAAATTGTGTCTGGTTGAATGGTTGTTTCAGCAATATGGAGCTGACTATAACACCAAACAATGAAAATTAAAAAAGGATCAAGTCTGGAAAATCAAGTCAAATTAGGCATAGGCTTGCAATTTCTATTCTCTGTCTCCTCTTTCCCTTCCCCCCATCTCTCTCTCTCTCTCTCTCTCTCTCTCTCTCTCTCTCTCTCTCTCTCTCTCTCTCTCTCTCTCTCTCTCTCTCTCTCTTTCTCTCGCACACATTATTTCCTCAGAGTACTTGGAATGGAATATTGAGAATGAAGCATCCTTGTAATGAATGGAGGACAAACTTATGTGAGCCTTTAACTTAAAATGACAGAAATGAGGCAGTGGATATAAGAGAAGGTAAAAACAAAACATTAGGCACCAATGCTCATCATTTGGGAGAAATTGGATAGACAAAATAATGTGAGAGTCTCATGGGAAGAAAAAAAAAGGTGTGGAATCCAATAATTGGAGACTTTGGTTCTGTCCAGCTTCTCAGAGCTGAAGTCCCTAAGATCAAGGAGCAAACAAAGACAGGGGCAGGCAGGGAGTTAATTATGTTATAAGTTAGAAAGCCAGAATGATAGATGAAATTTAAAAAGGAGGAGGTAGAAAGATGGGGCAGAGATGAAAGTGTGTTCTGAAATCATGAGCGACTCAGAGGACCTGAGAAGGCCTGAGAGTCTAAGTTTGATCTCCAGCACCCATGTAAAAAGAAGCATATGTAGCCTTGCAGATTCATAGCTGCGATCCTGTGTATATTTTAGAGACTACAGAGATGGCAGAATCACTGGGGCTCACAGTTCTGCCAGTCTAACCAAAAATGGCAGTTCTGAGTTCAGTGAGAGACCCTGTCTCACGCGAAACAATGCAGAGAAGTAATAAAGGACAAACTCAATGCAGTCTGTCTTTGTCATGTGTACACAACATGCACACTTCTACACAAACACACACACACACACACACAGACAGACACACACTATGCCCAGTGCACCACACACAAACATGAGAAGAATAAATAACAGTGAGAAAAGCATGGATTAATGATATGCAGGTAGATTAAAGGGTAGTGGTTAATGACAAGATCATTGAGTATTAATTTGGAATAAGAAATGTATTTTTATTAATTTATTTTATTGTTGCTAGACATGGCCATATGTCTAGCTAGGCATGATATTGTAAGAGGGTTGGATTTAACTTGGGTTGGTCTTTATCTATGGTATTCTAGGGCAAATATTATTTTATGTGTGTTTTGTATTTTTTTGGAGATGTAATTGTGCCCCTCCTAAATGCCTATTTTAAGCCATAGCCTGTAGTCTGACTGTATATAGAGGCAGAACTTCTAAAGTGATCATTATAAGTAAATATGGTCATAGAGTAGGGACCTAATTCAATAGAACCATTGTCTTTACAAAAGGGGAAGTGAGACAAGAGACCTCACTCTCCCATTATGTGCTAAGGGAAGGTCGTGTGTGCACACAGTGGAATTCAAGCTAGGGAGCATGGTCTCATAGTCAAGGGATGTTGACAGCACCTCCATCATGGATTCTGAACTCTGGGATTATGAGGAAGGAAATTGCTGTTGTCTAGGTACCAGGCTGGTATGTGGTACTTTGGGTACCCTAGCAACCTTATAAACTGGCCACATTACTTATTTAAATAGTTTTCTAATTAATGCTGTAACATTTGCAAGTAATGTTTCTTTCTTTCAATCTTCAATCCTTAACGTTATTAGTCCAGTTCTTCACAAAGCACACAGAGGATAGTCTTTCCTATTCTTGCCTTGTAAAAGAAAGCTTTACTTATTTCCCCCAGTTAAAACAATACTTGTTCCAAGTTGATATACTAATTTATTTAACTGAAAGAGTAACTAGGTGACATTTTTTTGCTTCTTTTTAATTAAGAAAGAATGGATGATTTTAACAAATGTTTCAATACCTGTGGAGATAATCATACAAATTAAGAAAAGCACATCAGTTAATATAATGCATTATGCTTCTCATTAGCTATGGTGAACATCTAGGGAAGCTCTGCTACTTATGTAAAAAACTGTAAAAGAGATGTTACCATCATTACAGCAATAAAAATGCCTGGACACATGACAAATTAACTGTGTGTGTGTGTGTGTGTGTGTGTGTGTGTGTGTGTGTGTGTGTGTGCATGTTTGAACCTCAAAATATTTAAGTTACAGGAAATTTTTCTTTGAAAAAAGAAAAAGATGTTTACTGAGACACACATTGTGTAACCTGGTTACAGGAGGCTGAAGCAACGAGATTCCTATAAAGAAGCGGAAAGTAACTTGACATGTTGGTTATTCCAGATGGCCAACTCTAGAATGATTTGAGATGTGACACTTCTGTACTTTACAATTATAAAGTTGCTTTAAAACAGATTTTAAGGGCTGGAGAGATGGATCAGCGGTTAAGGCACTTGCCTCCAGTGCCTAAGGCCCTGGGTTCAATTCCCCAGGACCCACATAAACCATTCCCACAAGGTGGTGGCCCTGGTGCGCTCTCTCTCTCTCTCTCTCTCTCTCTCTCTCTCTCTCTCTCTCGCTCTCGCTCTCACTCTCGCTCTCGCTCTCGCTCTCTCTCTCTCAACTCTGCTTGAAAATGAATAAATAAAATATTTTAAAAAAATAAAAAACTTGGAAAGGCAAAAGACCCCGGATAGCCAAAACCATTCTAGGTAACAAATCCTACTCAGGAGGCATCACCACGCCTGACTTCAAAACATATTACAAAGCAATAGTATTGAAAACAGCATGGTACTGGCATAAAAACAGAAAGGCAGATCAATGGAACAGAATTGAAGACCCAGCCTTAAATGAAAGTAACTTCAGTTAT
>PVHP010008619.1:0-52690 GCA_004024765.1 Zapus hudsonius | reverse complement strand
TAGTGGTACCTGGAAATAGATCCACAACTAGAATATAAAGGGAGAAGTTCAGAAGCCCTTAAAATTGATGTTTAATTCTAACAAGATATGCAGTTGTTAATATTTCTCTTTTTCTAGTTAGTAAACAAAAAATCTGTGAATATCTATTTATTTTATTGAAGCCAAATATAATGCAGTATCCAGTGTTGTTCAATCTTCTGTTTCTGTTTCTTTCTCCTTCTTCATTTCCTCCCATCTTCCTTTTCCTTCTCCTCTCCTCTTTTTTTTTCTTCTTCTCTTCTTTCTTCTTGCCCCCTCTCTCTCTCCCTCTCAATATTTCTTTCTCTCTCACGTCCTTCCATAAAACCATGTCATTTTCATGACAGGGGTCATTGTGAAGATTTTTCCAAAAAAATCTGTACCAAGTATTTGTAAGAGAAGGCAGGGAAATCCACCATAGCACTTTCTTTCCAAGCATAAAAACCCGATTTTGATTCTCAGCACTCATATAAAAAATAGCCATACATTTCAGTCTTGAGGTAGGAGATGCATCAGTGATCATTGATAGCCATTTTAAGTGAAAAACAGCAAACTCCAGGCTAAGTCGGAGACTACCTGTAGGAGGTCAGGCAGAAGAGAGAGCAGAATACCTGATTTTCTCTGGCTCCAGCATGCATGGGCTTTGAGTAGGCTCACCTGCATGCGCGCGCGCGCACACACACACACACACACACACACACACACACGCACGCACGCACGCACGCACACACGCATGCACGTATGCAGGCGTGCACACACACACACCAGAAAAAAGATTTACATGAAGGTGCCCTATTAATTATTTACTAACAAAATAAGTTAAGAGTTTTGAGGGCTTCAGAGATGGCTCATCAGTTAAGCCATTTGTGTACAAAGCCTAACGAACTGGGTTCTATGCCCCAGTACCTATGTACAAAATGGCACATGCATCTAAAGTTAACTTGAACTGGTTAGAGACCCCCCCCTTGTAAAAATTTAAAACAAAAAATTTTTGAATTGAAATTTTGATTCCCAATAGAATATATTCCCCTTCACACACAACTGCAGCTTGCAGAGGAATCTGATAGTTTGTTTAAAGAAAAAGGTGAAAGTTTGAATTTAGAAGATCTTGGCAAGAAATCTGAGAAAGGAAAGAAAAGACTGAGGGCCAGGATGTTCAGCAGAGGTTAGTAAATTAACATTCATTTAACACTAAGCACTTTTTTTTTCTCTTCATTTAAGCAAACTGTTAGGCATCATTAACACCATTTTGTATTTAGGAAAACTGATATTCAAAGAGGTTAAGAACTTACTCCAAGTGACATAGCTGTTAAGCATGTATCAAGTTAAAATTCAAGACAGTCATTTCACTGAAAATTTAGCAAATGAATAATTTTATACCCGGACTGGTCTTGTTTACGTATTCTATAGGCTTGGCTTAGTACCATGTATCTCAAGCTCTTTAAATATTAATTTACTTAGGAAGCCAAATATAGTCTTTACTCAGTAGGCAATCAATAATCATGAGTTACAGTAATGTTTCTCAATGTATTTGGGGAGAATACTGTTTCATCATTCATCCTTCACCTTACTAAAATTCAGTACATCTGTTTCAGAGATTTATATAGTTGAGGGAAAAAAAAAAAAACTTCTCAGAGCAAGAAGAAGTGACTATGGAAAGGCAGAAGGAAGAAAGAGGTAGGAAAATAAGCTGGGAAGTCAGAAGATGTTAGCCTATTATTATTTATTCATATGTAGCTATTCAGATATTTAAAACTCAAATTCCAACTTTATTCCAAGCAACTTACACTGAAATGACCAGATAATAATTGGATTGAGATTGGGGTTAGCTGAGTGTTATAGTTTTACAGTATTCATAAGACTCAATGAGCAGGTTGGTAACTAAGTCTTCCTGAGTTAATAATGTAACCATAACTTAATGGGTTTGTATTTCAATGAGGACAAAGCCAGACAGTACAATCAAGAGATAACAGAGTAGAGAAAGATTCACTGTCTCTAGCCTGTAAAGAAGAAATCACTGGAATGCTTTCCAAAGCAATACCCTCCATGAACAAATGAACCACCAGGATATCAGGAAGCTTATATATCCTCATGTATGAAAACACTTTGGGGGCAGGCACACTTCTGTACCTCCTTAGTTCAAGGAGTTTATTCCTGAGTATGTGCAACTTAAGGTCATAATGAAAAAACAAAAATCACACACATGTGGGCACCTTGGCTCACTATCGTGGAGGAAGATGTTAGACAAAACCACTTCTGAGTATGATCAGGTTGTGTCACGCAAGGGGTGGATAGACTTACCTACAAGATAGGTAAATCCCTTTACTTTCCTATTGATTGCTGTGTTGAATGTATCCTTCATAATTGAGAAAAAATTTATTCCTAACAGTTATATAGGCACAATGTTAGAAAGAAATCACCATTTTGTCCAGGGAACTAGTGAAAATCCAACTCTGTTTTCTGAGACATCAGAAAAAAAGCTGTGCAAAAGCAAACTATACCTGATTCCTCTACCTTTGATGGCAAACTCCTTCCTTTCTCAGTCTGCTCCTGATATAAGAAGGAAATAACACAATTTGTCACTGGGTGTGGAGACTCCAATTGATGGCATTTTAAGAATGGCAAGTTCTGTTTTCTGTAATCAGGAACTAGAAGAAGAACAGAGGACATAAACAGAGGCTAAAGTTACCAAAGAGAGAATTTTTTTGCTGACTCATGAGGTGACTTTAAACCTGCTCGCGCCTCTCCTGGAAGAAATAGACTTGCAAATAAATGCTATAAAAATCAGGTCACTGAAGTTAAATATGCCCACATGTTGTACATTCATGTGACTTCTTGCCCTTCATGTGGTGGGACAGGATGCTTAAAACCCTCATGATTGAAGGACTCACAGATCAGAGACCCAAATGTCATCCCTGGAATAAAAAATAAATAAATAAAACGCTCAGCTCCAAATGGCTCCTTGACCATAGCTACCAATGAGTTGAAATCTCAGATAAATTCTGAAGCTGAAAGTAGGGCAATAAATTTTCTGTTTAATAGCCTTATATTCTAGAAATTGGGCGTCAAATCTTGTTGAGTTATGAGAATAACTGGAACTTCCATTGCCCATCATTTCACTCATTTCATTTCCTTTATGCTGTCAGTGGAATAATTTACTATTTACCCACACTTTTCTAGTAAGGCCTGAGTTTCGTCTCTATTGAGTAGAAACCTCTTGACAAAAGTGTAAGCCTAAACAATCTTTATGTTCTCTTTCCTTAATGAGATCACTCAACATTTCTTGAAGGAATGTCTGACATGGACCTTTGGGAAAATCAGCACTTGTGTGATGTTCAGTACCTTTTCAAACAAGCAGATAATTAAGAATTTCAGTATACGTTCCTTCTTCATTGAAATCTCTGCCATGTTACCTAACTTCTGTTTGTGCTTTCACATACCCAAGAGGACAATTTGTTCCTTATGTTGACCCCTGAATATATGTGAAATAGTAAAGAAAATAATCATTGAGACTATGGGCTCCTAATCATTTCAGTCTCTGGATTTTCATTGTAGGTATCTTTTCTAGAAGACAAAGATTGGAATCAATAATAAAAAATATATTCCCCAGAGCAAAATAATTTACTTCATGTTGAGCCTGCTTCTAAATGGATTGTTTCCCAGTGTTCTATTCATTCAGGTCAATGTGCATACTACTGATAATTCTACTACTGTCTCCTCTGCTTTACACCATCTATAAAATCAGGTTAGCAACATGAAAAGAGCTACTATCTCCTTTAGAAAACAGTTTTGCAATTGTATATCTGAGTTTTTATGACGGGAATGTGTTATATCCTTTACAGTCATAGAAGTGATCCTCCTGTAGTCTTTGCACTTTGTATAAGTAACTGCTCTCTTAACTTCATCTTCTCTTGGGTAAAGCCATTATGCCCTCAAATGGTTCTGCAACAGTCTAATGTACACTTTATGGTTCCTCCTTATCATCTTCCAAGACCTGTCAGTAAACCAAAGCGGAGACCCCAAACATTTCTATATCTCCACTTGAAGTGGAGAGACTAGTTGCTCATTGAGCAACTATTAAGTGATTTTTAGAGGACCACTTCTTGAGGATTTTAAATCGCTAGTCAGACTGAGTAGGCCTGAAAATAACTGGAAAAAGACCTCTTCCTCATTTTCAGCAGATATAAAACCTGTAAATAAAATTACAAGACTCTGATGAGGGATCAAAAGAATGAGATCTGAGCTATATCTCTGGCCTTAGGTGGAGCTAGGACCATCTGAACTACCTATCACTCATACACAGTACAGCTACACATTACCACAGCAAGATTAATCTGCAGCTGGAGACTTTCTGGTGAAAAACAAAAATAGTTGTCCCTTTCTTTAAGAGTTCATCAGGTGGGTCTGCCAATCAGCTGGGTAGGAAAACACCCTTCATGGAAATCTACACTTGTAGAGTATACTGTACATTTGAGAGTGCTTCACTTTCTTCTATAATTAATGTCCCACCCCCAAGCACACACAAGTTAGAGTAGTGCTTTTGGACATGCTCAGTTTTCCAAAAGAAGCTTTAGATGAAACAAAAGGAAAAGATACTTCAAAGTTGCATTAATGGACAATAAATTTTAAAAAGTTGCATTAATGTTAGAATATGCCTCTAAACATGACTATTTTGCTTAGCAATTAACAATGCAAAACAAAATGTTCTTGTGAGTATATTTTCAAATATGTTTGCTGCCTAAATTTTATGATAGTCTTGTATTATAATGGGTTCAGTGGTAGTATCTATGATCTTTATATTTTTATCTTTCCTTTTTATTGCTGTTCATCTTTTCTTCTTGTATTTTTGTATCTTTACTAGCATTCTTTTCTTCAAAAAACCAACATGTGTCCCTTTTAGTTATTCATATTTCAAATTAGCATTTTCCCATGGAATGTAAAAGATTCTTGTAACCCTTTCCAGGGCTACAGATGTACATATCTGATGTTTCAAACCCACTATCCAATCTCAGGTATGTACTGTTTGTTTAAATTTATAATCACTGAAAATTGAAGAAATATATTGCATTTATGAGGAGATAATTCATTTTCCTGAGAGACTAGAGATTCAAATACAACATTTGTTTTTAACATATGCAATCAATTTAGCAATTTCATGGTAAAAGGTAATATGATTTATCACATGTACATACTTGTTTAAAAATAATACTATAGAAAGCAAAATGTATAGTTTTGTATCTCTAACACTTGAAAAATGTTAAAATACAATCTACAGAGTTGTTACATGATAGAACTTTCTTTATTTTATTTAAAACAAAGTCCTACATTGCCTGGGCTACTTTCTTCACCTCTATGTAGTGGAAAAGAATCTTGGATTTCTGTTCCATCTGTGTCTACCTCTGGATGACTCAGGTTGCAGTCATATTCAATCCTGCCTGCTTTATGCAGTAAGTGACGTCAAACCCAGGGCTTTATACATGATACTCAGGAAGTCTATAAACTCACCTCTATACCCCCAGCCTGGGATAGATTTTTTTCTAAACTATAAATGTTATAGGTCTTTTACAAAACTAATACATATGGACTCTTTCCCACTAGTCATGTATCAAGATATTGAAGACTTATGGTACTAATTTTCACACAGAAACAAGATAGGAGATAGTTTAGTGGTTAAAGCCTTTAAAGCCTCCCAGCCAAGGTTTAATTATACAGTACACATGTAATGCCAGATGCACAAAGTGAATCATACATATGGGGTCACTTGCAGTGGCAAGAAGCCCCCATTTGCGTTCTCTCATTCTCTCTCTCTCTCCTTACAAATAAAGAAGTATTTAAAATATAATGGTGAATGATATCAAGATCTAGTAAAGGGAAAGAGCTGGGCTTTGAAGCAAATTGTGATTGAAGTCATCATCTATGATATTCACAGCTACAAAAATCAACAAAGATTGTGGTTATAGAGGACTTGGAATTTCTCTCAGGGCCTTGGAAACATCCTGATGTATAGTTTCATTGCAAACTTGGATGAATGAGTGTTTTGTTGCAGAGAAGATCTAATTTTTGATTGTGATTAAACTCTAAACCTTAACTTGAGAAGCACATCGGGTCCTGCAGGGCTGCTTTGCAGATGTGCTGCTGTGGACATTCAAATTGCCCATGGCCGCCATTCCACTGGGGTCGTCAGCAAGGAGGGGAGTGTAATTTATAATGCAAAACACAGCAAAAACAATCAGAGGCAGACCAGATCTCACCAGCCAGCTCCATGTGACATGAGAACATGGGGAGGGATGGAGTGTTCATAATTATGAATAGTAACCACATTTCCATAACTACATTATTCATGGCTTCAAATGGAAACGCTCTCTTAAAATTCCATGCCTCTGATTTTTTCTTTTCATTTCTAACAATAATAATTTTTCTTGCACATTGTTTAACAATTCAGCCAAGCTTCAAAACCCTGTAATTGTGTTTTGTTGTGTTATGTTTTGTGTGTGTGTGTGTGTGTGTGTGTGTGTGTGTGTGTGTTCCTGCGCGCATAGAGGGAGGTTAGTGGAAGGGGTTCTTTACTTTTTGACATCTGAATATGACGTTTAGTTTGTCCTTAAATAATGGGAAGAACAGGATGAACTGTGCAGAGTGAGGAGGACCTATTAGGCAATTAGTCTCTCCAGCCCACTGAGTGGCAAGGAAACAGGATGCTGATTTCTGCTCTCAAGTGCTCTTTCCCCCTTGGGTGCCAGGGCAAGATCAGGTCAGCAGAAATCAGCCTGTCAACAAAGCTTTCCTGTCTGGACACTGTGGTTTCAGTTTATTGCCTTAAGCATAACTTTTAAAAAAGTCATCTCTCAATCCAGCAGGCCTTCAGTTTTTGATAAAACTAAAAGTAAACACATTCATGCTTTCAAGAAAAATAGATCAGGAAAAAAGAGAGGAGGATCCCACCCTCCCTGAAGTATAATATGTAGTAAAGAACTTAACACATTATTTCATTTTACTGTGAATATAATGTATGAGGTGGGCCGTTTTACAACCACAAACAATAAAATAGAGTAACCAGGTTGTAGTGTTGCCTGAGGCTGATAAAAAGAAGTGCTAGAGATGATATAAACTCCAGGGCAGGAAAACAGAACTCTTTTTTCCTTCTTCTACTTCTTCTTTAGAGGACATTGAGAAAAGTCAGTGTTTTAGTAATAAATTGCACAGTAGAAGTTACTTTATTTGTGGAAAACACATTTTCCAAATAGGTATATATATGTGTGTGTGTGTGTGTGTGTGTGTGTGTGTGTGTGTGTAGTGATATATGGTAATGATAGTACAAACACATATTAGCACATAATTATACACATGCATATATATGATCAGGTACACATGTTTAATTATCAGACTTATAATTAAATTCAGAAATGGAAATTGTAGTACCATGGATCCTTATTCACTACTATCCACCTCTAATAAACACTTTATCAATATTTGCCAATCATATGCATTCATACTACCAATTCTTCCCACCAATGAGTCATTTTGAGTTCCATCCCAGATATATGCTTTCTTTCTTGAATATTTTAGTATTTCCAAAAAGACAAATGATTCATTTAGAAGGTATAATAAAACATAATTATCATAATTAAAGCAATTACATGCTTTTTCTTAATATCATCACACTTATAGTTGGTATTTTTGGTTTCTCCTCATATTTCATGATATGTTTGTGTTCATGCCTGTGTGAAGAACTAATGTGTATGCATCACCTTTCCTGTTTGTGATGTTCTTTGCTTTTTGTTTCATTTTCTTTATGTTTCTTCCACCTCTACCACCACACACACACACACACACACACACACACACACACACACACACACACACACAATTCCATGAAACAAACTGTCAGGTTGGCAACAAGTGAGGAATGATGAATTTATAAACTCTATTTCTTTGACTTTTCAATGAGAAATAGCATCTTCTCCTCTCAGAAGGTGAAGAAGCAACACCCTAGAATATACTTTGAGGGTTCTACCCACTTATTCAAATTTATACATGCCAGGCTGACATTGATCTTATTGGAAACGCACAAAGGGAATTAGTGTGGTTATGAAGTCCAGGGTTCTTTTTGCCAAATTGAAATGTAGAAGAAATTATAATTTGCATAAGAAATCTAGGGGCTTTAGTTTTTGCTTTTGTTTAGGGAATAGCAAAATGGTGAACTATACCTCTCCTAGGTCAGGTCATAGGCCAGGGAAGGCAAAGCTAATGTCAAGATAGTAGGTATGGGCCAAATTGCTCTGAAAGTGATCACAGTGAATATTCATGACAACAACAGCTTCCTGGGTCATGCATGCACAGGGGCTCATATAGGACCTGATATACATCAGGAGCCATACTTGTTATGATGTGCTAATTTTGGGCTCTTGAAAGTCTTAATAGTTCCTGAATATGGTGCTTTACCTCTTTCTTTTGCATTGTTCCTTTCTCATTACTTATGTAGTTATTGGAGGGGACAGTGACATTAATGGGCTATCGTCCATAAAGACAGAAGACCCAAATAGACTGTATTATTGTGAGTCCATACATGGGATATAGGAAAATTGTTCTGCTGACATCTTCCCCCACCTTGGAGGCGATTATGTGACTATATGTTCCTGTGTGCAGGTGCTTGATGAAAGACTTGGTCTATGATTGAAGGAATAATTGTTATATCCAAAGGAGATTCTCACAGAGACATTTCATCTTCAAACCGAAGGTAACATGAAGTTATTTTCTTTACCTGGAAGAATAAGTTTATGAAATAATTATATATGTGTTCTGGAACCGGGGTGCCTGGGATCAGTCACCACTCACAATAAAAGCAATTTCCACTTATTTAAAGTTTCACTTTATAGACTTCAAACATATTACCTTATTCCAATGAATTCTAAATGAATTTTAATGAATGAATCATTAACCTCTCACCATGACTAATTTATGACTTAAACTTAATCATGAGTATGTATCTATAGGGAATAAAGTCACAGTATCTACAGTTTTGGTATTCTTCTCCATTTAACCTCTCCTGAGGGCTTTGGCATGTATCTTTCATGGCTACAGAAGGTTGCTGAATAGTAGGCAGTATGCGTTTCTTTCCAGGGTTTCTTTTGAATTTTCTTATCGATTTCAGCACATAGCATCTGCTATTAGGTGTAGGGACTATTCTTTCCAGCATGTCCATAAAGCTTAAAACACTAATGCCCATTGTAATCATAATGATGGCCTGAGTTCCATGAAAATTAATAATTAAATAGGAAAATATTCTTTGGCTTTGATGCACACCTATATCATCTTAAATAATTGTATTCATAACAAAGCTGTTGAAATTAATGTACATAAGAATGCATTCCACCCCATCCTACAAAAAGAGCACATAGGAATTCCTATGAAGTCCTTAGAGTAGTCTGGACATGTGGGTTGGTATATATTACATTTCTATTGTAAGTGAATAGTAGGTTTTAAACTCTTAATTTCTGGGTTAGCCGAGGTCATATAGTTTAACACACACTTTCCAATATTATTGATGGAATCTCTATTAAATAAAATTGATATTAAAATTACAAAAATACCTTATAATAGGCACAGTCTTCTATGGTTTGTTTATACATAACTTCAGAATATATTGTGAATTTGTATGCACATCATCAGATCATATCTATACTCGCATTTATATCTATATATTTGCCTAAATCATTTTCTATGGTGTAGTGGTTTCATAATTCCTACCATTGGTCCCTCTTTTGGGGATGGACAGTGTGTGGTGGTTTGAAGGAGATGTCTCCCATACCCTCATGTGTTTTGAATACAAGCAGGTGGTAATTTTGGAGGTGGAGTCTAGCTGGAGGAGGTGTGATGCTGGGTGTGGAACTTGAAGATTATTAACCCAAGCCAAGTATTAAGACATTTTTCACCCAGATATGTGATAGCTTCCTGCTTTTTTCATGCTTTACAAACCATGAAGAAGCTTTTCTTCGGGACTCTAAGCCAAAATCAACCCTTTAACCTCATCAGCTCCTCTGGGCCTGATGTGTTCTCCTATTAGTGAGTAACTGCAACAGCATGTCAATATTTTTCCATTTAGTCAATATATATTTCTTTACATTTGGCCACAGTACTTTGAAAATAAAGGTTGAATAAATGATATTCCTTTTTATTTTTACATTTATTTATAGACAGAAAAGAAGAGAGAGAAAAAGAGAGAGAGAGAGAGAGAGAGAGAGAGAGAGAGAGAGAGAGAGAACTAGAGATTAGCATATGGGTGCTCCAGGGCCTCTCATTGCTGTAAATAAAATCCAGATATCCAGATGTATTTACTGCTTTGCGCATTTGGCCTTGCATTGGTACTAGGGAATCAAACTCAGACCAGTAGAATTTGCAAGCAAATGCTTTTAACCAATGACCCATCTCCCCATACCAAGATACCTTTTCTGCAGTCAAAAATTCATCATGAATGAAGTGTTCTCCCTAGACTTGGGTGTCTAAAGAACTTTAAGGGATGCCTCAGTATATGGACACAAAGTATAATATTCAGGTGGTAATTTCAAATGAAGATTCATTACTTTTGTAGAAAAGGTCAACAGAATTTAAATGTTCGACTTCACCTATTCTTGTTCAAATCATAGTGTTGTAAGTGCACTGAAAACTGGGAGAATCATTACTCTAAAAGTAAGTCACGAAAAAACATGTAGCATTTAAATGTTATCTACTCTTCTGTTCCAAAAATTTCTGCAAAAAAGAGCTTGGATTTAAGCTTTTTAAGAGAGATGATAACAAGCGTGTGATTATGGCCTCTGAATAAAGCCTTGGTTAGAAATTGGATTTTGAGTCTTTTGTCAACAGCCTCCTAAACAGAGCCTGCTTCAGATTCCTGTGCTTTGCACATTACCAACATCAGGAAGGCGCTCAGCCCATATAAATTAAATGAACCAATAGAAAACAAACAATAACAATTTTCTCACCTTTGTTATAATAACATATTGTTTTCGAAGACACAAGTCAGTTGGTATTTATTACAAAGTTTTTCACCACAGAGGGAAAAATAGTTGTGTACAGAATTAAAAAATTTAAGGATACTTCATCATATGATAAAATCCACCTTGTGAATCATGGTTTGTGTTGGAAATCACTGATTCTGATTAATTTCCGAGTGAGTGAAATTGATTGGGTTGAAGTTGGCATAGATCATACCATCCCAAAGGCTAGAGAATAAGGCTTGTAAATGAATGAGTACCAAGGTGCTGGATAATCGGAAAACAACCCAAATGTTATGTTAAGAAAGGACCTTTGGTCACACACCTGCGGCCATAGGCTCTGCTACAGATAGGCAATGGGGTTACCTTCAGCTTTTGCACATGCTTTATAAACAGCCTCTGCCACCCTGAACCAACCCTCCAGATTCTACCTTGGACAGAGATTTTTAATGTGTTCAATATAGGTTTTATCATGGTTAATCAGTTTTTTAATTTTCTTTTAAGACATGGTCTCTACATAGCTCAGGAGATGCAGAGCTACATTTACAACACAAATGCCTTTGAAATAAAAAGACTCTTGTTCCTGTGTCCCCGATCCTATGAAGTACAGATGTGGATCACAACATCCAGACAGTAGTCACTACTAACTGTCAACTTGAAAGGACTGAGAAATTCTAGGGAATTAGTAAATTCCACCTCTGAGTCGGTCTTTGAGAGTATTTTCATGAGTAATTATGTAAGGGAAGAAGACCTGTCCTAAGCTGCCAGCACCATTCAATAGGCCGCAGACACAGTGGGAACAGAGAAAAATGCTTGAAGATTATTTTCCTTCTGTGCTTCCTTGGCTACACAAAATGGGTACCGTTTTCTTTCGTATGTTCCCAATACCAGAATGTTCTGGCTCACCTCAGGCCATATGTAATGGTAACAGCCAACTATGAATTGGAACCTCTGAAATTGTGTGCCAGATATTGATCACAGAAAAGAAAATGCTGCCCAACACAGTTTCATGCTTATGTGCTCGCTGCCAGGAATCCTGTTACAAGGGAGCATGGGGGTATTCTAGGCTTCTATAGAAGTAAGTTGTGTTTTCCACATAAATAATAGAAGAGAAAGAGTGAAATGTGTACAGGGGAAGGTAAATGTTGACTTTGTCTTAAGTAACTACCTTTTCAGGGTGACTCTCTATGATCGGGTCTAAAATGTGATGCTTCCTGCACACCTTGTGCTTCTCAATACTACACAGTCTAAGGTGATATTCCATGTGTCTATTTTTGGGGACAGGGTGGGAGAAAGACAGCAAATTCCCAGAAGTCGAGCCATTTTATAGGTAGGCAATACAATGTAGGGTATAGTACAGGAACATAGACAGAGGAAGTTTATGGAGAGTCTCTCAATCACATTGACTCACAGTTGGCTAGTCAGTTTCAATGGAGACCCAAACAACGTATTTATGCAGAAACAGTAACAATACCTGAATCTCAATTTAACTGAGTATGTGAACTACATTGTTTATTACGGGTCTCCAGTTTCATGGTAATTTCTGTGGCTTAAGCATGTCCTTACAATAAATGCCTCTTTTACCGGGAGTATATTATTTGACATTTTAGTTTTTGGTCTAGCTACTCAGATCACAGATATCATTTACCCTTTCTTTAAAGATGTTTTCCATGGAATTCCTTTTCTCTTTCAAATGTTGCTATTGCCTCTTTACAGTTGTTGTTGTTGTTGTTGTTGTTGTTTGTTTCATCTCAGTTCAAGCTTCTGTCAGGATACTCCTAACACTTCTTTTCCTCCTCTTATTTTCCTATTTGTTCCTTCTCTAAGCTAATGGAGGAAAAAAACTCTGGCTCATTTTTATATTCTCAACATTAGAATCTGGCTTCCTGGCAGCCAATGAGCTCTTGCTGGCTCCTGGAAGGGTTAGAAATGTCTTTGTCTTTGGAGTCCAACTTGGTGATTGACATTTCAGAGGCTTGGATGACTCTTCCCTGAACTGACTGGGTGCAGCTCTGCTTAGCGGTGCTGAAAGTCATCTTCACCTAAACGCAGAATATGCCTACATGTTTGCAACCCATCGCCTTATGGAATTAACTAAAATAACTGCTGGCTTTTCCATTATGTCTTCATGTAATCATCCATTTCTTGGATACAGAGAATATGTTTTAAAGCATGGCTTTACCCTAAAAAGCATAATACATCCTGTGGAATTGCGACAAATGTTAATTGAGTCTAATTTAATAACTGTCAGAATTTAGACTTCATGAATTTTCTATCTCAGAGAATTAAGCATTACTATAGAAGAAACTAAAATCTCTCTCTCTCTCTCTCTCTCTCTCTCTCTCTCTCTCTCTCTCTCTCTCTCTCATTTTTTTTTCTTTTTTGTAATCCCCAGTTCCTTCTTTGGGCTGTAAATGTAAAGATTTGACAATTACAAGGAATTACATTCCAGCAGCACTGGGTTTTACTTTAATAATGTAAATGTCTTTATCACTATTGAGATGCTAAAAAGACCTTCTAAAATGAATATTTGCAAGGAAAACTTTAAACTGTGATTACAAAAACAGAAGAAAAAGATGACTACAGTTTTTTTAAGAAATATCTTCAACATGAGTTTAACCACACATTGAAATCATTGAGCTATGAAGTTATTTTTCTTATTAAGCCTACATTATAGACAGTTATGATTTAAAAAAAAACATCCTCCACAATAAAACTTAAATTTTCATTTATGAACAAATTCAACAATGAAAAGTGAAAAGAAAGTAAATTATTTTCACCAAAATAGGTTTCCAAAATTGTGTAGCTTTTATGTGAAATATAAGTATAGGAAAATGGAGGCATCTCTTAAATATCATCAGGCCTCCTCCATAAATGGATACTTGAGTTTCTCAAAGGAGCAGTTCATATAGAATTGATCCCGAATCATTGAAGATTTGTCATTGATAATTTGAAATTTCCATTGGTTGTTTAAAATATAAGATACAAATTATAATAATTCTCTGACTTTCATTAACCCTGCAGTGACTGGGTGACAGTTCTACTATTATACTTGTCATTCTTTTCTTTGTTATTTTAGTGCCAATCTATTGAACAATGAAAAGAGAATTAATTTTAAACCTTGGGCATTCTCTTTGAGGGGATTTTCAGAATATTTGTCATTGCATCTTAATTTGTAGAAATAACATGTATGAATAAAACATTCACAATTGGACAGGACATACAATTCAATTCTGTCCCAAGCTTTCTGTCTTCCTCCTCCCTGTCTCTTCCTAATAGTTATTTCCCAGGCTGTCTGAAGATGAATGGTCTCTAGGGTTAGTTTGTCATAAAAGGTAAGATCAAACCAAAAGGAAAAAAAATACAATGTGCTTGTGCACCGAGCCAGGCAGTGCAGGAGTCAGTGGGAGTTTCCCGGATGCTATCAGACAGGCTTCATTTGTCTCCTTGTTGAGTGAGGCATGCCTCCTGTCAAGACTTCCCACCATGCTCTCACCTCTGCTCCAGGTACTGCCTGCTGGGGGCATCCCTGATGCTCAGGAACATCCAGAGGTGTTCCAAAGCGAACTTGACTTTGAGGCTTTTCTTAAGTAGAATGCTTTTCTGCTCATTCCTTTGCCAACGAGCTGTCACTTTCTTGGAAAGTTAAATTTGTCACAAGGAAAGAAAATTTCACCATAGCCTGTTTAAATAAGTTAGGGAGTAGAATCTTCTCCCTAATGCTTTTCCCACAGAAAGCAAATGTATCAATCATTTTATTCTCTGAAATAACAATTTATTATCCATGCAGGAGGCCTTAGATTCAATCTGCACAGTGTTCTGTGTGTCGCCTCAGATACGAAGACCTGTCATCTGTCTTTATCAGGGTAATCACTCTACACTTGTCATCAGCTTTTAATAATAAAAGTATTTATTACCTCAATAATTATTTATGACAAGAAGTCTACCATTGGCATCATGAATAAATATTGACAAATTGCTTCATTAATAAGCGGGTACTGTTTAAGTGGATTCAGAGGAATAGCGACTAGAGTGATATTATTACAAAGCATTATTACAAAGAATGGGGAAATGTTTATCTTTTATTGAAAAGATAATATTTTCCCAACAGGAATCCTATGAAAAGAAAGTAAGAAATCTAATTTGTGAACGGACAAAGATTCAGTATGAAAGATTGAAGAACCAATATTAATCCACAGAAAAAATATAATTTTCAGGCATTTTATCTAGAAGCCAAGTTAAAGCAAATGAAATAGATTCAGTGTGAGGTGTGTGTGTGTGTGTGTGTGTGTGTGTGTGTGTGTGTGAGAGAGAGAGAGAGAGAGAGAGAGAGAGAGAGAGAGAGAGAGAGAGAGAGAGTGTTTATAGTAGAAATTGCATATATTTGGAAAATACACCAAAAGCTGAGGGCTTTTATTTTATTGAGAATTAGAGAAGTTTTTCAAGTATTTTTTTTTACTAACTAGAAACACGAATTTCAAAGGGGAGTCTGAAATAGTATTGAATCATGTCCTCTGATTAGCTCCTGTTAGGAACACATGGATATAATCTTTACTTACAAAGACTATTTCCCTTGGGCCAATTTTCGTGAAATCACAAAGGACTCAAAGCATGGCTAACAATCACCTGGTCAGTGAAGCTAGATAATAAGATGTTCAACTTAAAAGTGAGAGTTCCAACAAAGCCACTTCTCCAAGTGGGGATCCTGGAGACCTCTTAGGGATACGACTACAGGGCAGAGTGTGTATAAAAGTAAAATAGAAACTAGAGGAGAGGAAAGTGGGAAAGGTGTTAAATGTTCTATTACTTCAAAAGTAATAAAGGCAGAACTTGAGTTTGCCATGGGAACTTGCTGAACCAAACTCACAATCCTTCAAAATTATGTCCATTATCAGCTGCTGGAGCTGAAGGACAGCAGAAGAGGGAAGAGTCAGGAGCACAAGTAATCAGAGGGAGATTTGTCCTGAGTCAGACTCTGAATCAAGGAGTGAAAGGCATAGGGTCCACTTAGAAAATGATTTTAGGGAGCAGGAGGAAGGGAAATGCATTGGGAGACTACACGAAGAACCAAGCAGATACCACAGGGAGGGTTGGGCTCCACAAAGGTCACGGATGAATCAATTCTAACCTGACAACTTTGAGCTTCTTTCAAAGTTGATCTAAGAAAGCTGGGTTGTTTATGTTCTATACCTCAGACTTGGACAAATCTGGAGGAAAATGATGTCTCAGATACTCCTAGCTTGCCCTAAAATGTCACCAATATAATGTTCCAAAGGGTCTCAGAAGAATATGGTAGAACTGCATAGAAGTGGTGAATAATGTGACACTCGTGTAGGTCAACGTTATCTTCTTTGGCAATGGGGCAGTTGAACATAACAAAACTGGACATTTCCAGTAGTTTGCTGCAGTCATGACACTAAGGGCATGAAGGACAGAAGAGAAGTGACATGAAGAGAACTTTCTTTTGAGTATCTTTAGAGAAGGAAAATTGTGTGTAAACCTGGAATTAAATGTGTGTGTGTGTGTGTGTGTGTGTGTGTGTGTGTGTGTGTGTGTGTGTCTTTGTGGAGTCAGTTTGGGCAGAAAATCGTAAGAGTGACAAAATACTCAGACTGAGTAATCACTATTGAATATTTTGAATCCCACCTCTGAAATTATTTTTCTTGTGAAATTTATCACTTCTAATATAAATAAAGGAGAAATGAAGAAATCAAACATGGGAACAAGAATATTAGAATGTGTTGTGGTCAGCTTTCTAGTTGCTGCGCAGAAAGAACCCAAACAAAAGCAGCTTACGGAGGAATAGGTTTGTTTGGCTTATGGACTCGAGGGGAGACTCCATCCTGGCAGGGAAAATGATGGCATGAGCAGAGGGGTGGACATCACCTCTGCCACAGCACTGGAAATAGCAGCAGGAAGGTGTGCCAAACACTGACAAGGGAAAGCTGGATTATAACCCCCATAAGCCCGCTCGCAACAACACAGCTCCATCGAGGTTGTAAAATCCAAACTGCCATCAGATGAGGATCGATCTATCAGAACACATTCGTTTGTTTGTGGGTGACACCTGGATCAAACCATGACACCATATATAGTTAGTCAATTTAGTCATTGTCTTCTTACAATTAAGTTTGTGTTGGCAGATTCAAACTTAGATGTAAGCCTGGCATCAAACCTTGATTCCTAGCACATGGGAGGCAGATGTGGGAGGATCACCATGAGTTCGAGGCCACCCTGAGACTACATAGTGAATTCCAGATCAGCCTGGGCTAGAGGGAAACCTTACCTTTAAAAACCAAAAACCAAAAAAAAAAAACAAAAAAAACTGAAATCTTAAAACCAAAAAGAAAGAAAAAAATGAAAGAAAAAAAAAAGACATACCAAGCTTAGACATGTCAAACAGACATGACAAATTTAGACATGCAATGACTGCAATATGATGCCCCTTCTAATGAGATAATGCAATTCAAAACCTCTCAGTAGACATCTACAATCATAGGTTCCATATTGTATTTTTTGCCATGCCTATGCTTTATGGAGTATTTTGATTGAAAAATTAGAGACAATAAGAGATTAATATGAAAAAGGTCAATTTTAACAATACAAATGTAGTTCATTTTCTTTCTTTGCAGTTTCATGAATGGACAATTCATGTGATCACAACTGAGTCTTTTGACCAATATCAAGAGAGAAAGATTTGTCTCAAGGTGAATCTTAGTAAACTCAATATACACTACTATTTTTAGTTCTTCCTCAATTTTAGAATTTTCACTGTTTTTTACTTAAAGGAAACACTTTTAAGCTTCTTGTTATTTAAAACCAAATTGTGTACATCACCACTGTTGCACATTGGGGACATTACTAAGTTAAGTGTTACTTGAGAACAAGCCCTACGGCACCTAGATGGTTAGTTGAGCTGATACTAGATTTGGGTGATAAGTGACCAACAGGGGTGTAAAGTACAAATATGTCCACAAAATGATGTGTCAGAAATTCACATCCTGTTGGTTGTGGTGGTGCACCTCATGAATTCCAGCATTTGGGAGGCAGAGGTAGGAGGATCGCCATAAGTTTGAAGCCAGCCTGAGACTACATAGTGATTTCCAGGACAGCCTGGGCTAGAGAGAGAGCCTTCCTGGAAAAAGAACTAAAAACTAAACATAATAAAATAAAATAAAATAAAATAAAATAAAATAAAATTCACATCTTATGTGGGATTCGGTGAAATGGCAGAGAATTTCATACTTAGTGTACAAGTATGAATGACTTACATTTTTTACATGTTTATTTCTGAAATTTTCCATTGTATATTTTTTAAAATTAAAATCTTCATTATGGGTATGTACACTGTATGAGCAAATCTTATGAAGGTGTCCCTGTTTCCCTCCTCTCTCCCCCCTACCCACTGGGGTCCCTCCACAGTGCCCATACTGGATCTGTCCATAGGTTAGGGGGTTATGAACTGCACCCAAGGTAGACAGTTTTTCTTTTTTTCTTCCTCCTTTGTGTATTGTTGCTGAAGGGGACAATGTCTCTGATATTCTCCCCCACCATGCCTCTTTCCGCCCCCTCTTCTGCACTGAGTCATAGTGGGTGAGTTTTGAGTCAGCTTTGTTTTTGAGATCTTAAGTATCTCTGGATCTTTGCCCTGGGTTGTGTGGGGTATCATTGGTATCTGTCTCCATTGACCTTTCATGATTATCAGCCTTGATGTGGTGATTGATCTCTGTTTGAATGAGGCATGGGAGAATATTTTTTAACCTGTAAATGATTGACTTTATAACCCAAGAGTCATAGTAAGTATTTCAAGCTGGATTGATTCAACTGATTTTGATAAGAAAATTATAATTATAATTTGACTTAGTTCCTTTAGGTTCACTTAGCTTTTTTTTAGTTTGTTTTTGTTTTGTCAAGACAAAGTCTCAATCTCAAACTGATCTATAATCCTGGTTAGACTCAAATTTACAGCAATTCTTTTCCCTCAGTTTTCCAAGTGCTGGGATTAGAGCGATAATTCCTCTGACCTCAGGAGAAATGTTCTAGTTGTAGAAGATAGAGTATCCACCAATGATTGGGTAATTGTAGCAAAAGAACAAACATTGAGAAGCATTGAACAAAAGCCTACAGTTAAACTCTGGAGAAAGCAGCCATCTTCAGAATTCTTCCCTTTCTTGTTTGTTGAGCACTTAATATGCATGAAGCACTGTGATGGGTAATGAAATACATTGACGAGAAATGAAATCATTACATTTCAGCTTTAATAAATGACAATGATTAGAAAAATATACATTGCTGCAGAAATGATGAAGATTAAAGCTGAAGAGATAAGAGGGTATCTTGAGGCAAAGTCAAGGAAAAGAGCAGATCAGGCAGAAGAAACCGTGTGCTCAGTGTATTGGTTACTTTCTCCTTGCTGGGACAAAATACCTGAGAGGAATCAATTTAATAAAAGGAAAGGAACAACTTTAATTCATTTTACCCTCCAGGGTGACACCTACCATCAAGTGAGGAAGGCAAGTTTTCAGAAGCAGTGATCTTATGTCAGGAAGCAGAAGTTGAACAGGAAATGATTCAGGTTATAAAGCTTTCAGCCCACCCCAGTGAACCACTCACCCAGGCAATGCTATACCTCTTACTGGTTCCACCTAACTGTCCCTAACAGTGACACTTGGAGTCTTCAATGTGTGAGCCTATGAGGTCATTTTAAATTTATATCACAGCACACAGAAAACACTTGGCAGAGTGAAGTAGGGAACAGTCCTTAATTTTGAGAGATGGTTTGTATAACCTGAGCATGGAGAGAATATCAAACATATAATGAGGAAGAAATTCATTGCTGAGCAATATAGTTCTTGAAGACCAAGTTCAAGTTGTGTTTTATATCTTGAGAACTATGGGATATGCTGCAAGATTTTTAGGAACAAGTGGGATTTTTGTCTGGCCTCAGTTCAAGAAGACTATCATAGCAGCACATTAGAAGATTTTATGATGAAGCTGTGGCAATTGTCTTTGTGAGACTGATGGATGTGAGATTTGAAAGGTAGTTAGAAAGAATGACAGGAGGGGCTGGAGAGATAGCTAAGTGGTTAAGGTTCTTACCTGCAAAGCCTAATTATCTGGGTTTGATTCTCCAGTACCCATATAAGCCAGATGGACAAAGTGGCGCATGCATCTGGAGTTTGTTTGCAGCAGCTGGAGGCCCCGGTGTGCCCATTCTATCTGTCTTTCTTCTATCTCTCTGTCTACTTGCAAATAAATATATAAATAAATAAATATTTTTTTAAAAAAGAAAGAACAGGAAAGATGATTGAGGAGCGGTGGGAGAAGCTGAGGAAAAGGCAGCTAGTCTAGACTGAATAGTATGATCATCCTAAGAAGTGTAGAAAATGGGTTTTAGCCAGATAGTTGAGTACCAGTAAGAAAGTGTTATAAGCTATTGTGCCTAAGCTAGACTTTTAAAGGAATACTGAAAATATTGTTTGGATACAGTACTTAATTCTAACTGAAATTAAGAAGTCTTAGGAAAGAATATTGAATGATCACTGGCTGATGGGGGAAAATCATCGAATATTTTCATCAAAAGGTGATAAAATGACTACTGAATAGGAAGCATCAGTCATTTTCATCTTGCAGTCCTTTTGGAAATTTAAGAGCTAGAAGTATTTAGGATTCACCTGAAATCTGAGATTGGCCTTACACTGAGTGAGCTCTGCATATATATATATATATATATATATATATATATATATATATATATATATATATATATAATTCTGGACTAACACTGAGAAATGGAGGTCTTCTGATGCCCAATACTTGGGTTTAATAACTTTCCCACTCTTAGAATTTGTGTTTTGATTATATGAGTGATTAAAGCCAGTCAGCAGGAGGACAAGGATTAAACTTGACTTTATTGATCAGAACTTTCATTTAGAATACAGATTAAAGGGGCTGAGGAAATGGCTCAGTTGGTAAAGTGCTAGTCCTGCAAACATGATCAATTTCAGATTCCTAGAACACATAAAATGCCAGCCATGGTAGTATATGTCTGTAATCGCAGTACTGGGGAAGTAGAGACAGGAGAATTCCTCAGGGCTGCGTGGCTAACGAATGGCGATCAATAAAGGATTTCTGGATTCAGCCCAAGACTGTGTCAAAATGAATTGAAGAGAGACAGAGCACCCAAAAGTTGACCTCTGGATGTCCCATGGATATGCAAACATTGGCATATGTGCTCCCCTATACATGCTTTCAAACATATAAACACGCATGTATGCATACCATATGCATGCCAACACACACATGCATATCACACCTGCATCCCCCAATCAAAACAGGTTTATAAGTTGCAAAATTTACTTCAGTATGCAAAATTCACATAACCATCTATGTGTGTAAAATCATAATTATGCACAGTTTATTTAGTTTGCTTTACAGTTGCCCTTTGTTTGGTTTCTCTTTAATGGGGATTCTGATTTTTTTTTTGTATCACAATCACATTCAATGTGGTGATTTATGAGGTACGGCAATGTCTTACATCTGTATTTAAATAAAATTACGTACATCATTGTAGCACACATGTAGGTTTATCATCCTTATATGTTATACAATTAATTAAATTGAAACAACATGAGGAAGCATCTCTTAGTAGTTTGTTTACTCACCAGGCATGCATTAAATATCTTGTTATCTGTCGTCATTATAGAGGATGCGATAAACCAGGCATCATTTTTATATCTGTAAAAAAAAAAGGGGCAAAGATGACTGCAAAACCCAAAGAAATATGTTCCTTTCGAGAGTGGACAAGGGAGAGATGGAGGAGGAGAAGTTTGAGAATGGGGGAGAGGGAAGCAGGCAAGAATAACTCTGTCAAAGACCTTACAATAATTACAGGGCTTTAACACTTCTTCATTTCTGCTTTTATCACTGTTCAGCCAAAATGTTCATAAACATTGTGAAATGGGACCTAATTTGCATATTCTGCCAATTATCTGTATTTATGGATAACCACTCAGAGGTTTTCCCCCATTACCCCGAATAATTGAGAATTGGCTATAGAAGCAGTTTCCCTTCCCTGCTGAATAAATGTGCTGTATTTATATTATCCATTACCAGGTGGCAGACGTAATGTTCAGTGATGTGTGTTACTTATCTGAAACTTGAAACTCCTTTCAAGGTTCAAGCTCACCATTTAATAGAAGATAATCTGTATGGAGCATAAATTCCAAGGAGATGTCTATGATAAATCTTCCCTACGTCTCCCGTTTGCCAAGGCAGCGTGTACTGGAGTTGACTTTATTAGTGGTGGTAGTAGCCATGTCAGTGATAAAGGGTTTATATTATCCGAACGATATTGGACCCATTCTGTTCTCTTCACTTTCATTTGTTTACTAACAAACCTTAAGATAGAAAGCTTTCAAAGTGATTTGGCGAAATATAATTAAGAATCACTCAAACATGTAATTTAATCGGAAGAATAGGAAATACATAAAGGTTATAAATGACTTCACAAATGACTTTAGAGTTCTTATTCATACTAATTCTTTTATGATGCAGATTAGGGAAGTGAGTTAGATGGATTTTAAATGTTTAGTTTTCATACTATTTTAATTAATTGCAATAAAATCCATGTGGCTAACCTAAGCATACAAAGAAAACAATTATAATTTGAACATTTTTAATCCAGACTTCTAAATCATGTCTCAGAATTTTAAAGGTAAAGGAGTTACACAGTGAGATGCTGATGACATCATACACATGGAATGTCACTTTTGGTGCTGTTTTAAGATTGTCTTTATTCCTTCAAGTCTCAATTTGAATGATTATTCTAGAATGTTGACATTTTAGATGACGGACATTTCTTTATTTCTTTGTCATCTTTTTAGACATAAGAAACCACAGCTCATAATATACCCATTCTAATTGTTTTCTTCAGAGAAAAGTAAACTACATCCCATGTTTTCTCCTTCTGGTAATAGAAAATTGCTTTCGAGATACAATTCTCTGTGAAATCAATGGAATATAATCTTCAAAGCAAGGGGAAAAAAAGACATGCAGTTCAAGTTTGCTGAGGAAATGTCTTTTAAATTTTAAATATAGAAGCCGAGTAGGAAAAGTATCTTTAGACTGCAAACCTCAAATGATGGGCTGTGACTCTAGTTGTGGTGATAAAACATTCAGCAAACATTTCTGAATCCATCAGCTCGACTCGTCAAACATACCCACTCCATCTGCCTACGGAGCTCATGGATGCCATCCAATAAGACAAAGGGGCTCTTGTCGACACAAGAATGCTCAATGAAACCCACATTCTTGGTTGAAGAAAACTTGCATTGAGTCTTTAGGATTTGTTTTGGTTTAGGCGTGATTTGGATTTCTCCCAAGATGTGAAAACTTCTCTTCTCTTTCTTTGTTTTACTAAGACAGTTTTCTTCCATACTGGGTATACTGTGGTATTATGTGAGTAATAATTTCTTTGGTGATGGAGTGGAAGTTTGATTCCAAGATCTAATGCTTATCAGTATTGAGATCCTGATCATTTTCTTCTTAACTTCACCTTTCTATTTGTTCAACATTTGTAAAATCTAGGTAGTAAGTGAAAGAAAATGAGCCAGGTGTAGTGAAGTATATCTGTAATCCCAGCACTTTGGGGTCAGAGGCAGGAGAGTTGTCAAAATTTAAAAGCCAGTCTGGGCTATGCAATAAGTTCTGGACCAAACAAGGCTATAAAGTGAGACCTTAGCTCAAAAAGAAAAGTCAAACAGGTTTAGTACATACTCCATTTCAGAAACAGTTGATTTCCAATATAAAAGCAATGTGACCCTTATTTGAGATTCTAAGCCTAGTTCCATTTGGTTCCTAAATCAGAAACATTCTCCCACAAAGCCTCCAGCAGAGTGCCATCCCACTTACATGAACATCGCATAATATTGTCATGGACACACCTGGACATAGTCATTCTTTTATGATTTTAGTTTACTAAGATACATGTTGGACTTCAGATAGACAGGAACTTTAGATATTATAAATGTCTTATTTTAGTTACTCTGCTATGGTAATTTATTAATGCAACAAGATAAAATATAACAGGCAGACGGCCCATGGAGGAGGATATCCAGCTGACTGGGGATGGGGAGGGGGGGCAATGAGGAATTGGGGTTAACAACTCACTGTTGTCCTACTAAATAATGTAACTCATTATGGACAATAAAATAAAAAAATCAAAATAAATCAATAATAAAAAAAGAAATTTATACACAACAAAAATATATAACAGGTACTTAACAAAACTACAGGTTCATAATATTGTATCATTCCAATTGAATATTTCTGAAATATCTACAAATGAAGCCAAGAGTCCTTTTAAATGTTATTTTTGTGTAGTTTGAAGGAATGCATTGTGGTTCATAGAGTTAATTAGTCTGTTGATTTAGTTAATGTTTGCTGAACATTTGTTAGGCTTAAGATTGTCACAGGTGTTAAAACTATACTGCCAATCAGAATGTAGTTTGATAGCTGATCTGCTATGAAACAACACCTCTAATACAAGTTAGGTATAGCAATTCCTACCAGGGAAGTCAACATTCAAAAAATAAAAAGGCTATTTCTATTTTGGAATATGTGACAAGTCCTTTATCAATTAGATGACTTTTAGATAGATGTTGCAGAATTACCAGAAGTTTACCAGATGGAGTTAGCTTTTAGGGTTTCTCCATGGAAAAAAATAACAAGTAAACTATGACATTCGTTGAGGATACCCAGGTTTACTTCAATTTGATTTTGCTGCTTCTTTACCCTATATTTAAATTAAATCTGTAACACCAATTAAGGATTTCTTCTCTCTTAAATGAGTTAAGGCCATTTGTGTTTCCTCCTCCGTGAATTCTCTGTTGAGATCAGGGCCCCCATTTTGTGAGGGGGCATTTTGGGTTTTTGTTAATAATTTTTTTTGAGTTCTCTGTAGAAGGATTTCTTCTTAAATAGTCATGGTGTGAAGGTACACAGGACCCCAGAAGGCAGCTGATTCTGTTGCCTGCCTGGTCAAATGTCTATTAACTCATTAATTCAAACACATCCCCTCAATTCCCAGCCACTGGCTTTCTCCAGTCAAGTATATTATCTGGATATAAATATTATACAGTTATTTTTCCAAAATCATCCTTCAGATTACATACAGAAAATCTCTTGATTTTATTATGGTTGAGTTAGGGCTGCCAAGGAATTAGCACTGGTAGTCATCTGACTGTAAGAGAATAGATAACTTAGCATATCTAGGCTGATCCAATCTGATTACAGAAGCTCTTCTAAGTGGAGAGGGCAAAGTAAATTGGTCAGAAAGACCCACCACACTATTGTTTCTGGCTCTTAAGGTAATGAAGTGTTTACAGGGTACTTATCTCCACTAACTCCATTTATCAACTCTTGAAAATTGTTGTGGAAGATCCATTATCTTTCCAATTTTCTCTGGATATTGACTAATTTAGAATATTCTTTCTCTTGCAGAATAAAAATATTTAGAAAACACTAAGAAAATTTGCAGGCCATCCATAGTCATTACTAGGCAACTAAATTCCAGCGCTATCAATAGGGGGTCAATATAAAATTTAAACATCTCAATTTATACCTTTCTATAAAACTCTGATGGTTTGGAAGAATCCAGACATACAATGTAATCTTTTTAACTTCATTAATTAAACTGATTTTTCCCCTAAATCATTTGTACATATGTCTGCATGCACACAGACACAGATATGCTATTTAAACTGTGCAATAAAAGGTTTTGAAAAATAATGAATTATCAATACAGGTAGATATTGAAAAATCATTTAAACTATATGTAATTTTACAAATAGTTACATATTTTAGCATGAATATTGAAAAAAATCTAGGTTTTTTTTCTCCTATTCTCTTACATAGTTAAAGCGACACAGCAATTTAGTTCAATCCTAACATTACTTATTTTGAGATAATGTCATGTAACAAAGGTTGAGGACTCCGTCACATAAGACTGCCCCACACTTCAGATACTAGTAACAAGGAAGGGTTACGCCAATCAATAATAACATCAAGTCCCCCAGACCCTCCATTAGATCAATGAATTTGTAAGAGCATTTACAAAAATTAGGAAGACTTCCATTACTGGCTTACTGAAGATATCACAAAGATAAATGTGTGGATAGGGTTATGCTCAGGAAAGGGGCAAGGAGCAATCCTGCCTTGTCCAGGTGTGACATATTTCTGGAACTGCCACCCCTAGAGGTGTCTGAAGATCTTTTAAAGATTCCTTCTGTGAATTTATGGAGGCTTCAATATGTTTTCATGAGGTTTTACATTGATTGTCATTGGAGCTCATCTTAACCTTCAGCTCCTTTCTCCTCACTAAGTGGTAGGAAATGGGTAGGAAATGCCAAACTCTTTAAAAAAATATTTCCTTTACTTCCATCGAGAAAGGGGGGGGGAGAGAGGGAAGGAGAGGGAATATGGGCATGTCAGGTCTTCTAGTCACTGTAAATGAACTCTGGATACATACTCTACTTTGTGCATCTAGCTTTATATGGGTACTGAAGAATTGAGCCCAGGTCATTAGGCTTTCCAGGCCTTTACTGCTGAGCAATCTCTTCTGAAAATGCCAAACTCTTAATCATACTTTTGTGTTTCTAGTGATTGGGTCATATGCTGAAATTGTCTAGGACCCCTCGATCACCATATATCTATGAGGCTGACACTACCTACTGAGCTAAGGATGTGCCTTAATCACTAGCTATCCAATTACTATGTAGAAATCTGTCACACAGAAAATACTGAAGAATTTAGGAATTGAGATGAAGTATGTATTTCACAATACCTATATATCTATTTCTAAATATCTACATCTATCTATCTCTATCTCTATATCAATATTGATATCTATATATATATCATCTACCTATATGTAAATTTTATGTATATTTTATGCATATGTATATGCATATCTATAACTATATCTATATCTATGTCATCTAATATATATCTATATCATCTATCTATATCTGTATATATCATCTATATCTATATGACATTAAATGGTCACCTTAATTATGATTTCACTTTCTGCAGTTTCAGTTATCCCTGATTACCTATTGTCCACAAGTATTGAATGACAATTTCAGAGCTATGTGGCTAATATGCTTTAGGTTGTCCACCCTTCTGCATAGCCTAATGAAATTCTGTACCATCTGTCTTTTACATTCCTTCTTGCCTGATACCCGGGATTTATCACTTTATCCATAGCGTTCACACTGAATGGCACTTAGTCACATCATATACATATTTTTCATCATATCAGTTATTGATTTACTGTGATTCTTCTGTTCAAATAACCCTTATTTTACTAATGGCCACAGTGTTCAAAAGTACTGAGGCTGAAAATCAGATAGGCCAAAGAGAACCAACTGTCTTCAATTACAACTTAAATTGCATTATAATTATGCATGTATGGGGAAAATAAAACAACATATGTATATTCTTTCTCTGCCTCCCAGAGATCTTGAAATATACCTCCTGGATGTCTGGAAACTGAGATATGCCAAGCTATATGATGGACATATATATTAAGGAAAATGAGATAATATCTACTGAATTGTTTATTTTACTCATCATATCAATTTTTTTTGACATTTTGAAGACAGGATTTTCACTGTGTACCCCAGGCTGGCTTCAAACTCTTGGCAATCTTCTCTCAGCCTCTCAAATGCTGGGATTCCAGGCATGAGGAATTATGTCTGGTCAGGTGTGTATGTGTCCCAGTTTGTTTAATTGGAGCTATTTGCATAACCACAGGAGTGGGGGGTTCTTTACCAGAGCTGCTTATCTAGTCTGAACAGAAGTACCTACAAAATACTGTGAAAGATGATTCTCATTTCCCAGTTGTTCTTATAAGGGAAGAGCAAACCTGCTCACTATACACATATCCACGTAGGCTACAGGAGCAATGGTTGTGCTAAAACCCCGAGATTCTTGGCAGAACACTTAGTCATCCTCCTGGGACACTGCAGGGACACCTTCGAGGAGCTTCGCTAAGGCTGTCATCACTCCTTTCCCTATGTGCTCTGGGAGGTCACCATAGATTACTTCCTACTGCATCTGGGGCTGTGCAGAGGAATGGTCCTATCTTCTTCCCTCACATCGAGTGTACCATATACCAACCTGCTTACATACACCTTGAAATTAGTTCCTAAACATCAAGGTATCCTTTGAATTGTGTTGCTCTTGCACAAGTGTTTTGGTTTCAATGTTCTATTTGGTAAATGGGGCAAGAACCATGCCTCTTCCACCCACCGTTTATGCAAATGATGCAAAAATAGACTAGTCACATTGGCCTTTTCTTGCCATCTGAATATATGAGAGTTTACAGGTAGAAGTTTTAATGATGGGGGAAAACAGAACATCTGCTTCAAAATATAAATGTTTCAGAGTAATTATTATGTAGCTCAGCTAAAAAGTATCAATAAAATGTAAAACTGTATTTTAAAAATGCAGTCAAGAAAATAGCTACCTACTAGCTACTAGAATGCAAATATAATTTCTATCTGGTGCTAGGGTAGTTACTTATTAGTTTACCTGCATGTGCTTGCTTTCTTTCTTTCTTTCCTTTCTTTAATTTTCTTTTTCTGTTAACTGACACTTCTCACTTCTGTCAGGCAATATTTTCCATCCAATTAACTTGGTGGAAGACTATTGGGCAGGGAAATCATGTCATTATATTTGATAATATTTATAGGAAGGATGATGTCAAAATCAGAATATCGCTGTCCCAAAAGGAACTATGCCAATTAGCAGTATGTTGTCAGAGCCGAGATTAAAATGGAGAGACTAAAGATATTTCCATTCTTGTAGCCTCTCGGCTCATCCCCATACTACAGTTTCACTTATATCTGACATTCAAATTGCTCCCTACGGTTTTAGAAGTCTATTTCATTTCTCTGCCTCTGTAGATACTTTGTTTAAATAACTATAGATTTTTATTTTTTTTAGATATAGACAGCAACAATAAATACATCACTTTCCCGTGAAGGCAGTATAAAATTGCCAATTACGGCTTCAGAATGTGAGTTCAGCCAGGCGTGGTGGCACACATCTTTGATCTCATCACTAGGGAGGCAAATGTAGAAGGGTATCTTTGAGTTAGAGGGCAGCATTGGACTACACAGTGAGTTCCAGGTCAGCCTGTGCTATAGTGAAACCTTACCTCAAAAAAAAAAAAAAAAAAAAAAAAAAGTAAATCTAAATTCCAATTCCACCTCTGTCCAAAGCCATGTTCAACTTTGTTCAAACTAGTTAAACTCTCTGAGCAACATTGAGATTTAGTAATGTTTACTTCAAAAAATTATTATATTAATTAAGAAAAACATTTCAGGTCTGGAGAGATGGCTCAGCGGTTAAGGCACTTGCCTCCAGTGCCTAAGGCCCACGGTTCAATTCCCCAGTACCAACATATGTCAGACCCACAAGGTGGTGGCCCTGGTGTGCTGTCTCTCTCTCTCTCTCTCTCTCTCTCTCTCTCTCTCTCTCTCTCTCTCTCTCTCTTCCTCCCTCTCTCTCTCTGCTTGAAAATGAATAAATAAAATATTTTTTTAAAAAACCATTTCAATAGTAATTAAAAGTTATATTGATTTACCGAATCATGGCCAGGAACTGTAAATTCATTATCTAGTCATGATAAGGTTGATGATTAATAAAGTATTTGCTAATTTGCATGCAGGTGTTTATTAATTTGTACTAGGGATTGAATCCAGGGACTGTCATACACAAAGCGAATACCCCACATTGACTACTGCCTGTGATCATAATTCTTGATTATTTTAAAAGCATTGTTTAAGCTTAACAAGGCACATATAGTAAAAACATCTATTAGGCACAAGATTAGATTTGTTCTTGTGATGGTAAATATCTAGAAATGCAGACAGGAACAGAAACAGTTGAGATTTCTTCTAAGCATATTTTTCTTTTTCCCTCTACACATTTGGACACAGTCATCTGCTTTACTGAGTTCTTATTCTCCCATTTGCAAGATTCCCAAATAATGCCATCTTTTGTCTGCTATTCTTTTCTTCTTCTATTATTCATTTTTTATGTGCTTGCATCTTTTGGGGGTTGAAAATGTCGACACAAATGTGTTTTTCAATTAGACTTCACTAAGTAGAAGATTAGGAAGTACTTTTACAAAAGTCACACATGTGCCTTGGGAAAACAGAAAGAACATGATCACTCCTTGGATGGTGATGGCATCACAGAATATCTGAAAAGATGAGAGACGTCTGAAAACAAAAGTGTGGCTGGAGGCTTGACTTAAAGTAGCATGAGCAGCAGACAAGTTGTAGAGACTTTTGGAGAGTGAAACCTTCAGTGAGACAGTGTTTCAAGTATGGCTTAGCAGAAACAGTTTGGGTGGACTTGAAGAAGTCAGAAATTATTCTCTATGTTCGTGGAAACTAGAGGAGCTGGGGGAGATGCAGTCAGATTTACATTTCAAAGTAACAATTCTGAAAACATTTTGAAGACAAAATCAATGCGAGAAGTACAGGTACAGGGCATTAATAAGAGGCTCTTGAAAGAGACCCAACCAGAGATGAAGAGGGCTTAAGCACACAGTCTATCTGATTAGCATCACAGATCTGATTTTTGATGAACTCATTCTGTGAGCTGAGGAGTCTTAAGAAGTAATATGCTTTTCGCTCAGACTTCACATGTTTCTCTTACTTCCCCCTTCCCCAATCCTTTCTTCTCTGATACACCATATCCTTAAGTCCTTGCAAAGAACATAAATGCAATTTTTCTTGGCCTGAATATATCTATGTTACTTTGTAATACTAAAAAAAGTTTTAGCTTTTACAATAAGACAATGAGGTGAAAGCCATTAATATTTTCGATTAGACTTTTCCCTTTTCTCCCTTAATTCTTATCATTGAAAGTGGGACTACATTGATGATGGAATAACCGAAGTTCTGTTCCTATCCAGAATTCCAGATGGCACAAACAGATTTTTATCTCCTATTGAAAATGGAATATGCAGAGCAAGTTTACACTTACATAAAATGTCTCTGTCAAATTATTTGACACTCAGATAACTGATTAAATTAATTGGTCTTTTAATATATATTGTTTCATGCAAAACAGTCTGTTTAATCCCTTTCAAATCTGGATATTTCAAAGTAAGGCATTTTCTTTTCCCATAAAAACCATTAACTGTTCAAACATAGCTAATTAGCCATCAAGGTATCATAAGGCAGAAATGCCAGTTTTGTTAAACTTTATATTTTGTATGCTGAAATTACTTTTGATAGTCATTATTCCCAGTAAGCCATACACAAAAATCTTAGGCCAAATATAATGATTATGTTCTGCATGTTTTTAAAATTTCATGAAATTAATATGGCATTTACTCATGGTAATTATTTATAAATAAAAACTCCATCATATTTCAGCTCATATCCACTCAAAGAATAGAAATTTGGATTAATCTTTGGTCTCCTAAGGTACATTTATGTTCCCAGACCAATATCAAAAAATTGCTAATAATTCACAATGGGTGATTGAGACATCTGGTAAACCTCAGCATAGGTTTTGTAAATATTCTTCTCAGCATCTGTGATACTTGGCTTTAATTATGTCAGCGCAATATAGAAATAGATGAAAATGAAAGCAGCCTGAGAATTAAGGTCATGAGGAAAAACATTTTAAAGTGTTGGGGATTTTTTTTTAATGAAAAGTATTTGATTAGCCAGACATGGTGGTACACAAGTTTAATACTAGCACTCTGTAGGCAGAGCAAGAGGATCCCTGTGAGTTTGAGGTCATCCAGAGACTACAGAGTGAATTCCAGGTCAGCCTGGGCTAGAACAAGACCCTACCTCAAAAAAAAAGTATTTGGTTACTTTCACAAGAATTGTTCTTTGGCCAGCAGCCTTTCCTAAGGATAGGTATTAGGAGAAGCACTGTCTTATACAGTGATGCTATAGGGAAGAATGATAGTTGTTCATGAATTAGAGATTTCCTTAACTATTAAATGTGATTTCTTTAATATGCTTTGTTGAAGAAAAGAGGATCAAAAGTAGGTTTTCCATATAGTAATTCTTATGGTTATTTCATTAAAAAAGCATTTAAGAATTATGTGACTTTCATAAATTGATAGATTTAAATGAATTATGTATGAGCTGCTGTTCTTCACTGAGGTTTGTGATGGTTTAGTAACATGTGTCTGAAACATGGACTCATGGAGTTAGTAAGAATATCTAGATTGAACGGATCTGTTGAAACCATGATGATGGTGAATTCTGTATATTTTTATGAATTTTCATAACATGTATTAAGAAGAATGTGTTAGTCTTTTCCAGACAGCTAACACAATGAAAGAACAGAATTATTTTTGCTAACAATTTCACAAGGTTTCCATCCAGGGTGTGGTAGAACAAAGCTCTTTTAGGGAATCAAGTCAATCCAATTCCACCAACAAGCTACAGGATGATAGCTGACATCCCAGCAACAGATGAACCACCTAGGGCATATGATATAGGCCCAAATGAAGCTATTGAGAGAGTAGTGTGATAAACAAGAGACATATCACCACAGCAAGTCAGTTAACCCAGGATAGGTCAACACAGACACCAGTGAAATCCAACACAACCCAAATCAGAAGTCCAGAGACACTTAAAATATCAACAATAAAGTAGACATAAATTCACCCCACATGACTCAGGAAACTGTGTAGAAGAGGGGGGAGGAAAGAATGTAAGAGCCATGGTGGGGGAGAATACCCAGAGACATTGCCCCCATCAGTAACATCATACAAAGGGGGGGTGGGGAAAGCTGGCTACCTCCTGTTCTATTCATGACCCCCTACTCCATTGACTGATCCAGAATACCCAAGGATTGCCCCCAGTAGGATGGGGTCAGAGAGGAGGGAAATGAGGGTGCCATCATAAGATTTGCTCATATAATGTATGTAATTAAGGATAACAAGTTTTTCATGTGAAAACAGGAGCAAAGAATAATGGTGTTGTGGTTTGTGCTTCAGTTCGTTAATCCAATCATTGGTAGCTGATTCTGCCATGGAGATGCTGGTCTAATCAGTAGACCAAAATCTTCCAGGATTCATGTTATGTTGATAGCATTGGGAGGTGATAGAAACAACCTAGAAGGTAGAGACTAGTTGGAGAAAGTAGATCACTAGATGTATTTTGGAAAGATCTATTTTGTTGGCTTAGTCACTTGCCATCCCTCTGTCTTTGCTTCTTGGCTCATTGCCATGATGTGAGAGCTTCAGCCAGGCTTTACTCTCATGAAATTTTGCTGTTGTTATTGAACAAGACCTAAATGATGTTGGGCCCAACAACAGGTTGTGTTGGAAGATGGAAGAGGGCAAAAACATAAAGGACATCAATATAGAAGAAAGAGTAGTAGAAAAAATATAGGAGTCCAGGGAAGGGGGAACAAAGGAGGGCAATGGGAATGGTTTATGTAAGTTTTTAATATATTTAAAAATTTATTTATAAAAAGAAATAAAATATGTTTCAATTCAAAATTTAGAAAATTTATCTTCTAAGGAAAGCATCTCGGTTTGCTTGGGGATGCCTGAAAATCATACTCACGGTTCTTCCCTTGTTCTTGGATGTGAACATGGCCTTGGTCCAGAATGAAAATCCCACCATTTAGGACAACATGGATGAAACTGTACGACATTATGCTAAATGAAGTAAACGAGTCACAAAGGTAAAATGTACTTATATGATTGCAGTTCTATGTCCAAAGTAGTCAAATTATAGAAAAGAATAGGATGTTGATTGCCAGGGGAAAGCAGGAGGGAGAAGTGGGGACTATTTGCACAGATGGAGTGCATTTTGATTAGGAAGGAGAAATAGGTTTCAGAGGTCTTTAGTGCATCATGATATCTGTAGTTAACAATAGAGCATTGTGCACTTAAAAAATGTTAGAGACTGGACTGTATGTGTGTTCTTATCATGTACACATATACACAAACAAAGACAATTCAACACACACACACACACACACACACACACACACCACACATACACACAAAGAAGGGACACAATGAAACTTTTGAAGGTGACAGATATGCTTATCCCCTGATTGCAGTGATTGGGTAACAGATATATGAATACATCTGAAATCAAAATTGTATACAGAAAATGTGCAGCCTTTTCTCTCCATATGAAAGACTGGTGAGAAATAAAACTGTTGTGTGATGACAGACAAGTTCTGTAATGTAAGGGTTGGAATTTCCACCACAAATTTCCAATTCCCTCGAGATACTTTAATGAGTCTTTGATTGGGTGGGAACTCTTCTGCTATCAGTGCCATATCAGTGACATATTACTGCCATAATATTCTTGGTTTACTATTGAAAAGCACTACTCCAGGTTTTATTAATTTAATTTTTGATCCAACAAACATGCTCAAATATAATTTATGAGTTTAAGATTCTACTAAGTTATTTTCATGACAAATCCTTTGAAAGAATCTTGTGTCACAATTGTTACTATGTAAATATAAGCTTAAGTAAGTTCTCTACTGGCAAGTTAATGCAACATAATTGAAGGAAAATGAAAAAAATTGAATAGTTATATTACCGAGATCAACATCAGTGATAACAATCTCAATGTGTCATAGGTAAGGTATTAATAAAAGATTAAAGTAGCTATTGTGATTGTTTATTTAAGTGCAGGCAATCTTTTGTAAGCTGGAGAGATTTAATTTCTTCTTGTGATCAGGGTTGCTACAAGCCACGAAACTTCGGGTAGCAGAGTCTCTACTGGTGTGTGTGTGTGTGTGTGTGTGTGTGTGTGTGTGTGTGTGTGTGTGCACGCACGTGTGTGTGCACGCACGTGTGTGTTTATTGGAATAGTATCAATAAGTACTGAATTAAATATGTGACTATTATCCAACTCACCTAGCCATAATTGAAAAATTCTAGAATTCTTTTTTTTCTTTGTTACCATCAACAATCAAACATGACCAGACAATATTATTAATTTACTGTTTACATGCTGTTTTGTAGGTAATTGATATTATTATAAAGGATAAAAAGTAAAGTCTGTTATTAAATAAATCAGGCAGGCAAGACAAAGTTAAATCTATTCTTATACTTTTCAACTTTTTCATGGTTTCTTTTAATGACCAAGGTCCTTGTGAGGAGTTGAGGGCATGGTGTTGTGACATATTAACTTGTCTTCTTAGGCTTCCTTCTTCCATCTGTCTTTAGACTCATAAATTCTTCCATGGGATTTTTGCTGTCTAGAATGCATCTCAGTAAGACTGATTTGGAACAACTTATTTTCACAGATATTACAGCCAAGTCTCTAGCTATGATTGGATGGATTTGTGGCACAATGGAGAGGATGCGGAGGAATACAAAGAGCTGGAAGAGAAGCACGCTGCCTTTTTCAGAGGAAGAACAAAGACATGTGGCTTGAATGAATTGACCTGAACTCTGGGTGATTGTAAAAGAAAGCAAATTAAGAGCATGTCTGTCAAGAGCTAATATTAATGCTCCAAATCTGGACAATAAGAGAAGCAGAAAGTTTGTCCTTGTGGTCAAGTTGAAGCTAGAGGGTGACACACATGGGAAGGAAGGAACACATTAGACATGATGGATGACCGAGGAAGGTTCTGAGCATGATCCACAACAAAGAGCAATGAGGACAATGCAATATAGTGTGGATTTTTATATTCTGTTCATTGTACAAAGTAGCTTCCCTTCCAGGTCGGTTATCACTCAAGTCAAGACCGATTTACAACTCACTATGCAGTCTCAGGCTGGCCTTGAACTCATGGTGAACCTCCTACCTCTGACTCCCAAATGCTGGAATTAAAGGCATGATTCAGTAAGGCTTGCTGCATAAGTGAATATATAGGAATAAAAGAAGTCCAATGCAAATAAATGTTTGGGTTTTTAGTAAAAAAAATAAAGGGCGTAAGATTTTAGAAGACTATGCTAAGATTAAAATGTCTTCACCCTCTGGATACGGGTGTACTCAAATAAAACTATTCATTACAACCTTCATGGGAGTGGAGCAAGCTTTGTTCCTGCTCAGTCAGAAGAATGCTTCCTTACCTATTTTCTACCCCATTATCTATGAAGGGCATTTTATCTTGTGTGTTAGCTCTTAGTTCGTGACAGAATATCTGATAAAAGCAACTTAAGGAAGGAAGAATTTATTTTGGCTAACAGCTTGAGGTTAAAGTCAGTCATGGAGAAAAGGCATTAGAAGCAAGAACTCAGGAAAGCTGGTTAAATTGCTTACTTAATCAGGAAGCAGGAAGAGATGCATGCTGAAACTCAGCTCACTCTCTCTTTCTTTCAGTCTGGCACCCAAGCTCATGGGATGTTGACTCACAGACATGCCCAAGGATTTAGCACCCGGATTATTCTAGTTTCCATCAAATTGACAATTGAGATTAACTATCACAAATTTGATTTTGTTTTTTCTTATTCCTTCTCTTCCTCCCTCCTCTTTTTGTTTTTCCACTTATCCTTCCTTCCTTCCTACCTTCCTTTCTTCTCTTTTCCCTTCATTTCTTTTTTTTTTTTTTTTCATCCCACTTCTCTGTCTGCCTTTCTTTCTGACTGGTCTGTATAGTCCTTGCTATACCCTCTCATACATGCATGCATTTGTGTTTGTCTATTCAATTAATTCTTGTCTACTTGTCCTGGTAATTATCAGCTTAGAAATTTAATTCATCAAATGTAATCTTAAATTCACATGGAAACACTTTCAAATGCTTATTGAAACTGAGAACATACAAATGTTTGTGAGTTTGGAATGTTTCTGAAATGTTACTTGGGAAATATTGGGAGTCAGATAGACTTTCCAGATGTAAGTGAATTTATCACATTCCCCCAGCCAAGTGCACTTGTGATGTGTGTGTTATCTGTTTTGTTTTCAACACTCTGGGCAAATACAACAGTAAAACAATACAAACCAAATAAAGAACATGAAAAGGCCTTCTAGGGCCTTTCTTTCATCAACAGAGCAAGTGGAAAATAATATTATTTCTTCCTTCTTCTTAACCTTTTTAAGAAAATCTCATTCTTGCTAATATACACATTTTTTTCTAACAAAAGGCATGAGTATAACATGCAACTATCTGGAGAAATAAGGCTGATGCAGTTCTGATTCTCCAAGGATGGGCTGGCATCCACTCTTCCCACTCTGTTCATCATTTTCTATGGTTTTCTAGCAATTCCATACACAGAGTTCATTGTTCACTTTCTCAGCTCTTATATGGTAAGAAATTTATGTTAGTTTGGCTCTAGTGTAGACTGTTTTAAATGTTAGTGATAAGAAAAAAATCGAGAAAGGACATTTCATAAGAAGGTGAGTATTGTAAGAGTGGTCGTAATAGAGAGATTTTGAACTTTAGTAATAATTAAGATGGAGTATATGTGACACAAGTGTGGTCATGTGAGTGGTCATGCCCAGTATGATGGCCTACACTTAGAATTCTGGTACCTGAGAGGCAAAGGTGGTAGGATTGTGAATTTTAAGCCAATTATTTAGTAACACTCTGTCTCAAAAAAAAATTACCAACAGAAGAGAAAGGTTGTTTCCAGGATTGTGTGGCCATTGGTTGTTGAACACTGAAAAATGAAGTTGGAATTGAATTGGAAGCCTCTCCTAGAAATAGTCCAAGAAATGCTATTCAGGATATTGGGGAGAAAAGTCATCAGTAATTTTACACAAAGGGAGACCAGCTCTATATGCTACCAACCAGCAAGAAAGATGTCCTCACTGGTTCAATACTTACACGATTCTTATGGGGATAACCAACTGCTCTCTATTGGATCTGAGGCCTGTCCCACAGGAGGGAATTCATGCCAAGTACTAAGATCTAGTCAACATTTTACAGCTGGGAAGGACATAGGCCTTAGGAGGGAAGTGACTACCATTGTTTAGCTAAATACATATGGTGTGCTGTCATCAAATTGTCTTTTAATTATTTATCATTATGCTCATAGGTTAAGGATGCTTTTAACTATGGTCAGAGAAACTTTATTTTGAAGATGACATTGACTTCTGGGGAGATTCAAAACTCATCAAAATGCTGAGTGCTCAGCCACAGATGAGCCATGTCTATCACACCTTCCAAGGCTCAAGGAACAGTGCAGAAGAGGGAGTGGGAACATGTAAGCATCAGAGGAAGGAGAGGAGCACTCTGGGACACTGACCTCTGGTCATGAAGTGGCCGTTGCATTCATAACTTCATAGTGTTTATGACTACCTCCATAAGACCAGCACAACATTGAGTCCATCAACATTTCAACACATATGATATACATCAGAAAACAGCAGGAAGCATTCAAATATAACAAGGCCTAGTTGTAAAGAAGAAGGGGTTCTGCAGACTGTGGAACAACAGTGGGGGAGATGAGACAGAAAGGTAATGGAATGGTTTTATTATCAAATTATCTTATGTTCATGTATAAAATTGTCAATAAAAGGTTTAAAAAAAACTAACAACTATAGTAAAGGAAATTATCACCTAAAGACATTATGATCCCCAAAAAAATGCAAACACTAAAGTCTTTAAGAAGGAACGGGGTTATACGCAAAACTAAATCAAAAATGAATTGATATCATAGATTCCTTACTCTTGGACAGTAGGGTAAATAATATCACCCTCTAGAGAAATTTGGGTGTATGGTCTGGTAAGAAGGGCCCTGAAGTGGGTGGGATGAAGCCTAGCCTTAATACAATTGGCTTTGGTCTGTAACTCCCTTTGCCAGAAATCAGTTAATATCCACATTGAGCTGTTAATCAGAGAGACATAAAAGGACTCCCAAACAATTCATATTTCTGTCAAAGCACTTGAGTACCCACACTAGGCAAAAGAAAAGAGCTCATTGCTGAAAACACCATAGGCTGCTTTCACACAATGCTGAGAGATCCTGCAGGAACCTGGAAGGAATCCAGTTTCCAGATTAGCCCATATAGTGCTGGATAGCACTACATAAGCTGCCATGGGAGAAAGCAGAGAGCACTGCTTTATTACAGAGACCAGTATGGCAGTAATTACTCATTTGTGCAATAGTGGCACTTAACCTAGGTAGGTAATTAATGGCTTTCTGATTGGCTAAGAGATCTGCTCAGTGGCCAGCAACCCTTAGCTGGATCTGGGATCAAAAGCAAATTCCTAGGTAGGCCAAGAATCTGGACTCCAAGGGGAAGGCCCCATTAACCATTGGCCTAAAGACAAGCTACACCCAGTATAATCTCGAACTAAATAATAATGATTGCCCCATTTAACCTAGGCTAATCTCACTCTCTGTTGAAGAATCTGAATTTTTCAGAAGGCAGGGAAGTGGACATCCCAATTCTACCAACAAGAACTGAAATGACAGCTGATCCCACAAAGGAGATGTCCCACCCCTAACACATCATCTAGGACCCAGGTGACATCTCAGAGGAAGTGGACAGATAAGCAAGAGTGCTGCTTCCACAGCAAGACCAACAACCTACACAAGGGTAATGGTGACAGACTCTGAGGATACAGACAACAGTCCAAAGTAGAAACCCAGAGATTCTTAAGTCCTCAACACTAAAGCAGATGTCACACTCACCTTTAAAACTCACCTAACATGGCTCAGGGAACTTTGCAGAAGAGGGGGCAGAAAGATTGTAAAAGCCATTGCCCCTCAACCCCTACCCCACCCAAACCAAAAAAATCCAGTCTGCTGCTTGCATGGCTTATAGCCTTCCATCCCATGGAGCAGTGCGGCAATCCCACTGGGGAGGAACCTCAGTGGAATAGGGGAAGGGAGGAGGGAAATTAGGGTACCAACACAAGACTTGGACACACAGAGTTTCTACTTATTAATGATAAGAAGTAATAAAAAATGTTGTCTTTTGTTGGAGAATCATAGGCTAAATCATTCAAGCATGACTGAGATACCTCAGCAGTCAATCTAATCCCTTGCCCAACAAAAAATCCTTATAGGGCCTTAGGAAACTGTTGGATATGATATCATTAGTGCTTTAAAAACACAGCAATTTCAAAGTGTTTGCTTTTTTTGTTTGTTTGTTTGTTTGCTTGTTTCAGCTTGCTGTGGGAAACAAGGTCATGTTGTGTAGCTCATACTGAACAGAAATAAATGTAGGTAGCACAGATGGCCTGGAACTCAATGCAAACTTCCCACCTCACCTTCCCACCCATGCTGGGATTGCAGTATGTGCTACCACACCCAGTCCTCAGTTACCCCTTAATTCCCGGAAATATACTTAAGCTGGAAAACTTCTATGATTACTGAAGAATGAAAGCTTTCAAAGGAAGAACTATGTATAAGTAATCCTTTTATAAACATATACATTTAATACAAAATAAATTTGTTATGCACAAAGTATTGATATTTTAATGCTACGGAAATCAGAATGTTAAAAATGACAGTATATTAAATTGAATGAGTTAGATACACTACTTTCATAGAAGTGAATGAAAACTCAGTCATTTTATAACTTTTAATACTTCATATTTCATGACTATTTTGTACATGGACACAATTATACCTGGATCCAATATTCAAGTGTGTGTGTGTGGTATGTGTGTGTGTGTGTGTGTGTGTGTGTGTGTGTGTGTGTGTGTGTGTGTATTTGTGTGTGTGTGTATCTTCATGTTTTCTAGTGAATTCCCTTTGGAGAATATTTTTCCTTCATTTGTTTCAGACAGGGATGACTGTCATTACCCTTTATTTGTTATTCATTTATTTATTTGAGAGGGAGAGAGAGAAACAGGGATAGAGAAAGCAAAAGAACAAGAGAGAGGGAGAGAGAGAGAGAGAGAGAGCATCATGCCAGGCATGGGCATCATGCCAGGGCCTCCTGCCACCACAAATGAACTCTAAATGTATGAGTGACTTTTTGTGTTTGGCTTTATATGGGTACGTGGTGCATCGGGCTTTTCAAGAAAGTGCCTTCAACCTCTGAGCCATCTCTCCAGTCCTCTCATCCACTCACAGAGAATCTGTGCTCAAGATTCATGCATTAGGCTTTCAATGCAAACAGTAGGAAAGCTAAAGAAAACTTCATTGTTTGGTCCAATACATATATATTTTTTTCCTTTAGTCTGTCAGTTATACAGAAATGGACAAAAAGTTCAGACATGTGCAATCAGATCTCTCTCATGGATTTTTTCCAGCTCATCAAGCAATGCATGTTTTGTCCTGAACTAAAGCATAGTAATGAGGTCAATGTCAATGTGGAAGATTTGATCAGTATCATAAGAGACAAAATAATACTCTTCCTAGAGTAAAATCTCACATCACAGGAAGAAAGAAGACATGATACAAAACAGAAAAGTAGAATACAAATTTGAGGGTTCTTTTAAAATGAATGTAGGTAGGATAAGTTTCCTTCTTTATCCAAACTCTGTAAATTGAATGTTTGTTTCTCCTGAACATGTTCACATTTGAAATTATTTTGCGAAAAATTATTTATTTAAATTCCTATATCTATATCATGTGACTTAATAGTGGTAAAGTGGATGGGTAGCAAGATTTTATGTATCCAACATTTTAATATTTTAATAGATCCCTTGTTTTAACTATTGTGAAACTTATACTTCACACCCCCCTCCACACACACATACACATCAGTCCTGGCAGTGCTTAAACCTAGGTCTGTGTCTCTTGACTTTTACCATCTATGTATATAAGCATGACAAGTCTCTTCTCACTATCAAAACATCACTTAACTATACCAATTTTTCTACAGCTATCCAACTTATTTGAAATTATTTATTGTCCTTTTTATATCAACCCAGCGCTGAGCTCAACTGAAGGCATAGATGGAGTGATTATCACCATTTCATGTATTGTATCTGAAGCCATCCTAGCATCAGTATGCAGCCAGAAACTAGATGTCCAGCAATAAGGATAAATAAGCCAATGTTTTCTGTTGTCTGAATTTTAAGGAGGGTGCAATGTAAGCTCTCTGGGCATGAATTTAGCATATGTCTAGCCCATGCTAGGGAGGTGGACCTATTCTTTCCAATTTGGAAACCAATCCCATAAGCAGAACTTCATGGCTCTGAGGGTGTGGCCCAGCTTGCCAGCTCCGCATTGAAATGCCAGGATATTGATAAAGCCCTCCTGTCTAACCCCTTGGAAGACACGTTCATCTCCTCCTGCTCGTCCACATCACTGAGCCTGTTATGACCTTCCAGCAATAACATTGCTTTTTGACCTGCACATGTTGAGTGTTTTCCCCCTTTCCTTATCAAGCAGAAGGCCTTATCTCTTAACTGAATACACTATATCTAAAATGCTCCATTTCAAATAGTTTTCCAGTAAATATGTGTTGCATGTATGGCTGGGTAATTAGGCATCCCTAAAGCATCAGCTCTGGACAATATGCTTTTAACTTATAAAATCATAGAATCAGTTTTGGTTAGATTCAGTTATGATTTCATAACCATTCACTGAGGTCATTTCAAGTTGCTAACTTAACCTTTAAAAGAACAAATTAAGGGAGCAAGGTTAAATTGAATATATTTGTTGAACAAAGACATAAATCCAATGCTGGCCTGTAGATATTTAGATGGCTTACCGTGTGATACCATCAAATTGTAGCATAGCCCCTGCTTTAGTCTGTTTCGTATTGCTGTGATAGATTATCACAGATGGGATGATTTACTCTGTGAAAAAAGAAAAAAAGTATTGTCTTATATATCTGGCGGGTGGAAGTCAAGGTTGAGAGACACATATCTAGTGAGAGCGGTCTTATTTATTACAGCATTCCAGTAGTGAAAGTAGAAGGGTAAGCTGTGGGATCACTCACTTTTGTACAAGAATCATTCCTACCCATTTCACCAGCTTTCTAGTAGTCCAATTATCATTTTAGAAGCCTACAGCAGTGAAAATTAAATAATAATGTGAATTTTTAAAATATTTTATTTATTCATTTTCAAGGAGGGAGGGAGGGAGAGAGGGAGAGAGAGAGAGAGAGAGAGAGAGAGAGAGAGAGAGAGAGAGAGAGAGAGAGAGAGAGAGAGAGAGAGAGAACACCAGGGTCACCACCTTGCGGGTCTGGCTTATGTAGGTACTGCGGAATTGAACCCAGGGCCTTAGGCACTGGAAGCAAGTGCCTTAACCGCTGAGCCATCTCTCCAGCCCAACAATGTGAATTTTGAAGGGGGAAAATAATTTAAACCATAGCAGGAATATACTGATTTTCTGGATCAAAACTATACTACGCCTTTAGCAAGAGGACAAAGTTTCAAAATCATTACCAAGACTTTGTAAAAGCTATTCAGGACAATAATCAAAGTAAAGTGGAGAGTCCAGATTTATGTTTATAACAGAGATCACAACTGTTTCCCCCCCCCCCGGGGACACAATAGGCTTTACTGTTCACTGTATGATCTCAGTCATTTTGGGAGGTTGCTCACAGTGTTAAGTAGAAATATGTGGGAGGCTGGAAGCATTGTTGCAATTATTATATTTACAGCAGTTCTCTGTTGATTCCCTAAATATGGGCTGCCGATCAGCACAGGAAAATTTTAAACATTAAATATTCAAGGACAGCAGGAAACCCTCAATCAAACTTGGAAGGATCATTTATCACTCAATTGTAATAGCGATTAGTTTTTAGTGTGGTAGACAGGAATATGAATTGAAAATGGAATCAAAGAACTAAGTTTGAAGTTCTCTGTTGCTTTCTATGTAAACTTGGGAAAGTTACTTGTTCAGCCTTTGTCATTTTAATGATAAAGCAAGAACAATGATCCTGCATCACTAGGTTCCAGCAAACACATGAATGTGTTTTATTTTGAGACCTTATAGAATCTCTGAAATTTCCTGAACTTCTAGATTGTATTTCTCAGAGATTTCCATGATGTACATCTTTTCCTTTTGTATTGCATTATAGTTTGTGTGCATGTGCATGTGTACTTGCACATATAAAGCCTTCTGTTATGTAAAACACAAATCAAATATGAATAAATTAGATACTAGCCAAGTGATAAGTTTTAGTCAGAAGTACCTTATTGAAATAGAGAAGAACCCAGGGTGTACAGAATTCAAATTCTGTGTGGACATGTGTGACTATATCTCTTAAGAAAGAAGAAGAGACTGGGGAGATTGCTCAGTGATTATTACTTACTTTCAAAGCCAGATAACATGGGTTTGACTCCTCAATAGGCATGTTCAGCCAGATGCACAAAGTGCTGCATGTTTCTGGAGTTCATTTGCAATGACAAGAGGCCTTGCTGAAATCATATTTCTCTTCTTTTTTTTCTTTTCCTTCCTTCCTTCCTTCCTTCCTTCCTTCCTTCCTTCCTTCCTTCCTTCCTTCCTTCCTTCCTTCCTTCCTTCCTTCCTTCCTTCCTTTTCTCCTAAAAGTAAATGAAAATAATTATCCTGTATGAAAATACTAAATCATGAAGTAAGAGGAGAAAGCCTACAGGGGCAGCTAGGTAGATTAAGGTACATGAATAATTAAAAACCAGAAAGGCGTAATCCATCTGAAATCTATCCAAGTTTGGTTACTGACACTGAGTGAACTAGGCCCCTACTTACTTGGGACTCCTATTTAAAATTGGGCTCACAAAAGCATAGTTTGAGTTGAGTCAAGGAGAGAAAATTCCTGTCTCACTGTTTATACCTGAACATTACCAGTTCAGTTGTCTGGATAATTTCTTGTTGCATGGCAGTCTGCCTTGTGTATTGCTGGGTGTTTAGTAACTTTGTGGACTGTTGGATGCTTATGGTTGGTGCCTTGAATCCTCCCACTTAAAAACGGAGCATGTCACTTATGCAGTGTTTGTAGGAATCAATATAGCTTGCAACTGTGAAGCAGAGATCTAGTGCAATTCTGCACATAATTAAAAGCACACCAACATGCTCAGACAAGCCCCTTTGAGATGCTTTACAAGATCCTTAAACCTTAGGTCAAACCCTGATTGGATTCACTTTGTTCTGTGTGCCCCCAAACTGTAACCTGGAGTTCATTTCTGATTTCCGCTAGTGGCATGATCATCCATCCATCAATCTAGACAAAAAATATGAGATTTATCCATGATTACATTCACACTAATTTCTTATTATTCATGTATGCTAGCACACACATACACAAATCTCTCAAGTATTCTCCTTCTTGATCCCTTAGTGTTCCTCGTTCAGAAAGCATTTATAGAAAGAAGTTTACATCTAAGTATATTTTCTTCATTCTGTTTTGAGTAAACAAAATCATGACTGACGTTATAAGATGATGCTAAAAAATGAAAATAAAAATTCCCAGACTATAGATAAGCAAAATATTTTAAGGGAAAAAAAGAAATTAAAAAAAATTAGGAATCCCCATCTTGGTCTCATTTGTCCTCCCTTTCACATGAATCAGTCATACCTCATCACAATGAGGGATCATACAGCGAGTATATAAAATCATTTTAAGTTACCATAAAGTAGTTACAAAAAATACCTAAATAAGCTGCAGAGATCTATGACCACTGCAGCTGAGAACTTTGTCTGAAACAACAATGCTTCCTAAGAATACTATACAGAGATTTGCTTTGTGAAAAATAGAGGAGGATTGGTCAATGTGCTTAGCATGGATTGGATGTTCCCTCTCAAACTCATGTTGAAACTCAACTGCCAGTGAGGGAGTGTGGTAGTAAGAGGGCAGAGCTGGTAAGGATTCATGATTAAGCCTTAGGACTTGGTGTCAATGCCTAGCTCTATGGCACCCCATGAGAGTCAGTGAGAGCATATCTTGCCTCTCCTTCTTAAAGTCTCTTACATTGTAATGACTTCCATCCTATGACTCAAACTATCCCTCAATACATGTAGTGAACTGGGGTTTCCCTTTCCAGAGCTGTGAGCCAAATAAATTTCTCTTCTTTGTAAAATAACTACTCTGTGGTATTCTGTCATAGCAATAGAAAACAAATATAATGCTTTAATATGATGAAATTCATAATTGTGTTATGACTGCAATTTTCATGTATACTATGAAAGAAAGGACAGAAAAGAATGATTGAATGGTAGCATAGTCCATAAAAACTAATGCCATAACACACACACACACACACACACACACACACACACACACACACACACACACACTTTCTCTATCCTTCTCCTCTCTTTCTCTGTAATGTTTTTAAATCTATCTTTCTGTGTAGCCATGACTAGCCTTGAACTCTTCACAATTGTCCTGCCATGCCTCTCAAGTTTTGGGGTTGCAGGAGTGAGCCATCATGCTTGGTTCACTGATGCTTCATTTTGCTGATCTGAGTAAAAAGAAAATAAGTAAAAGACAATGAAATAAAAACCCTTTGGAAATTAGAATTTATAGCCCAACACAGATGTTGGCTGTCTCCTGTTATCAGGTCACCTGGTTCATTTAAAAAAAAATGACCATTTCATGTGTTTCTTCTGGAAAATTCCTAATGGTACCAGGAAAAATTGACTGCATCATTCTCTCTCCCTTTTCAGTGCCCAGGATGCTAAGATAAGATAAACAAATCCATGTCCTTGGACTGTGAGGAGAACAGACTGCCATTACTACTCCAAGGTCCAGACCCCTCACTTCAGGAGAACAAGGGCTGAAACTCCATAGATGTGAGGTCGCTTTATAGCATCAAACACTCTGTGAAAAAGCCTGGGGTGATTGTTATGTCAAAATGTTTTATCACCACAGAATATGTTTAATAAAATGTGAAGTATGTAAATTCACCAGCCAGAGGTAGAGACATTTGAGATTTGACTATAGTTTTGTTTATATTAAGAAATTACACTTATTAGTATAAACTGTCTAAAACACATATTAGCATAATAGAAGCATGTCTGCAATAAAAAGCTACCATCCTATTACAGCACAGCTTTTTTTCTTTGAGACTTTAGTAGCAATGAATATCAAACAAGCCAAGAGATGTGATAGATAGCCTAATGTGGTATTGTGTAATGGAAAACATAGCCTATGAATATGCAAACTCTATTTCCATACATAAAAAAACAGCACTATAAATACATGTCCAGTAACAACAACATGGTAGCCGTTATATTAGTTTACTTGCATACTTTATGCCATATATACCTATAATTATTGCATATTCAAATTACTGCTTTGTTTTAAAGAAATCAAATGAGAAATCAAGAAATATACATGAAATATACATTGGAGACCCATCATAGACAGGGAGATATAAAGAGCATTCTTTAAAAACATCTGCTTGACAACCTGCAATTATATATAGAGTTAACCCTTGTAATAATCTCCTCACATCATTCTTCTGCCTCCCCAGTCCTCCCTCCACCGAACCCCTTCTTTTCCAACGAGCCCCTCTTCTATTTTGATGTCATCTTGTGTAGACAGCGTCAGCTTCTTGATGTCATGAATGCAACCGCCACTTAATTCTGGAAAATGATATTCCGAAGCGCTCTTTCCCTTCCTTTGGCTCTTCCACAATGGCTCCTGATGGTGTAATAGAAATGTCTCTCTCAGTGCTGAGCACTCCACTGTCACTTGTCAGCATTTGAATGAGTTTTGAATTCCTTGTGATCACATTTAGCCAAATAGTAATAAAAACTTCCTTTCTAGGGCTTATGACACCTCTAGCCAAAGGCTTTTGGCTAGGTGTTCAATATCAGGCATGAATTACTTTCTGTGAACCAGGCCTCAAATTCAATGAGACAATAGTTTATTTCTCCAAGAAGAGGCATGCCACATCACACCAGTTGGCACATTTGGCCCTGCTGAACAGCTGTGTAGCTTGCAATGTCCACTACTGGTTAACACCATTGGTGACTTTTCTTTCTGAAAAACTGCATGCACTTTGCAGTTCTGTGACAGCTAGCTCAACCTGGAGGACCTGTCCAGCTCAGCTCCAGCTTCATTTTTTAGCATCAACTAGTACAACTACATGGCATCTTCAACAATATGTTTATACCGTCTAGTTCTGGTGGGAATCCAAGAGCCTTAGGAATAGCTTGCATTGTTTGGAGGACACATGAGATCTCCCTGGATAACAGTTCACTTGAAGCTATCCCAGACCTGGCATTGAAATATTATGGTAATAATCTGTAACTTCTGGGCAAAGCATTACCTACCACCACTATGCATACAGTTCAAAGTGTGCATACAGCTCATTAAGTTGGTATAGTGATTTCCATTCAAATGGTATTGCACAGATAAATGAAGGAGACCAAATGAAAGTGAACTTTCCTCTGGTTGCCTGCTATGGTGAGGTTAAACTCATTCCTTCTCATTATGAACTCCATGCCTATGTGGATTGGAACAGTCCTTGGGAGAAGGAAAGGGAGAGATCACAGTTAAGACAGATAACCAAGCCTGATGAGAGACGGTCTCATTTTAACAGAGCTTCTTGCTTTACTTTCTTTGCCAGATTTCTGAATGCTCTTACATTTGAAGTGAAGTTTGAAACAACTGCAATGATCTCTCCATATATTTTTTTTCTGTCAAATTCTAAGCTCTGATTGGGATGGCAAAAGCCAACTGCACAGCACCCAGCATCTTACAAACTGAAATAAGTAATCCAATAAAACTGAAATGGGATCCTTGCATAATTAAAAAAATTGGATAAGGAATCTTGAGTAAAAAACTGCTTAGCTCACAATCAGGATTGGAGAGAGAGAGAGAGGGAGAGGGAGAGAGAGATAGATAGAGAGAGAGAGAGAGAGAAAGAGAGAGAGAGAGAGAGAGAGAGAAAGCAAATAGAGTCCCATGATCCCCTTGAGAGGCCCACTCTCAGTGACTGAAAATAGACCATTAATATTACCTCTCAAATGTACTGCCTCCCTGTAACACCCAGTGAGGAGCAATCCTTTAATAATAAGCCTTAGCAGAACACTCCAGGGACAAACTATAACACTGAGTCCTTTTAACCAAAGGCCCTTATGTACATGGAGGTCCTACGAAACACTGGTTGAGCTGTGGCCTCTCTTTTTCTATCACAATTATAGCTCCACCTTTTCGTGGGTATAATACAAACATTAACATTTGAGAATGACACCATTGTGTGCATACATATTTCTCCTTAAATTCTAGAAGTGTGATTTTGAGCATTTATTACATTATTTGTGAATCCTTTCCTTGTATGAAATAAGGATGAACTCAAGTCAGTATGTCATGCTGAGGAATAAGAGTTGGCAGTGATGTTTACCAGAGTTTCCCTAAGGTAATGGTAGTACAAAGGCTTGCTGAATATCAACTATTTCAGTTAAAACTAGAGCAGGAATGTGACATTAAGTAGATTGTAAACCTCTTAGGAAAGCCCATCAGTAGTGTTCCTTCCCATTCTATTTTGTTTTTGCTTTGCTTGTTTTTTGAGGTAGGGTTTTGCTCTATCCCAGGCTGACCTGGAATTCACTATGCAGTCTCAGGATGGCCTTGATTCTATTTTTTTAATAAGGATAAAAGAAGCCACAAGGGGCTAATATCTCAGGAAATCAAAATCACGCTTTTCCTTGCACTGGAGGGTGAAGTGTCCTTTGAGTGTGATCAGTCTGTGCTGCTCAGTGTAAGAAATTAGCCAGAGGATGAGCTGCCACTGACTCCATCTTCTCTCCTCACAGAAAGCTGCATCCCCACTGCTAATTAAGCTTATATTAGTGGCCTTCAGAGTGCAAAAAGGGCCAGGAGTAACTCAATGTGTGCCAACTCTTCTAGAAGGATTCAAAAAGGAACTTAGTGCAGAGAATTGTGCAAATTATGTTTCCTAGGACTGGTATAAATTATACCCACCCAAATGAAAGTCCATCACTACAAGAATGGAATTGTACTGCAAGGTCCATATTTTGGCCATTCTCTGCTCTAACTTCTGCCATAGATATCATTATAAATTTATAGTTCCTCATCTGGGAATTTTGTAGTTGAGGTGCTAAAAGGATAGTTAAATGGATCTATAATATATCCTAAAAAAGTATTTAGTTCTGGTACACATATGTACACATTCCTATATATTCATAACTCATTCAGTAATTATTAGATCACATTGCTATAAAGGCTGCATTCTATTCATGATGGGGGGGAATAAAGAGCTTGGGTTCTAGAGGAATTTTATAAGAAACCATGCTGGAATAATAGGCATGCAAGCCATATATGCTTTGCTCAGTATAGAATTGACTGAGGAAAGAACCCACATTTCCCGTAGCCCTTGGACTCAATGGCTCCTCATATGTGCCACCCCTTGGGACACTGGCACCCTTAGCCCTGTTGTGGAGGTGAGCAAGCTGAAGCTTTGAGAAATTGAGATCCTGCAGTCAGCATTAAGGCTAGCTTCACATAGCAACAGTATCCGTGCTTTCCATATTCCACCACACTTGCTGGTTTACTGTTCCTGGAGAGGTGGGGTCAAGCTTTGCTGACCTACAGGAAATGGCTTTTGAACAAAAAAAAGCATAAGTGTCCATTACATTGCTGAAAAGTAAGAAAAGGAGCTAAATGGAATTGGGGATAACAACTCATTGTTGGCTCACTAAACACTGTAACTCATTGTGGACATTAAAAAAATCATTTTATTTATTTTGTATTTTTAATTTTTATTATCCATAATTGGATACACTCTATAAGCAAATAATGTGTTGGTATCCCCAATTTTCTTCTTCCCTGTCCCCAATTAGTTGGACATTCTCCTCCGTGGGCAAACTGGGTCAGTCCATGGGGTAGGGGGTTATAGATAGCCTAGGAGTCAACATGGTTCCATCCCCCTTTGTATGTTGTTACTGAGTGGAGCAATGTCACTGGAAATTCTCCCCACCTTGGCTCTTCCCACATTTGTCTATGATTATAATATTAACACATTCTCCCATTTAGGAAATTCTTATAGAAAACAGTATATGGATGATTGTTTTAACTTCCTATTATCAATTGTTTTGATAACTTGTGATGGTTTCTTACCATTTATCCCCACCCCTGCCCAGATTTATTAATATATGATTGATAAAGAAAACTTGTAGACATTTCAGGTGTGCATGTGATGCATTGATGGATCCATGAATGGGGAAGGGGTTGCCGCCAGCAAACTCACGTCCTGTCTAACTCATGAGAAATCTCCAGGTCTTTTTTAATCTAATAAATGAAGTTCTCTGCCTTTTGATCAACATTTCCTTTTCCCCCCAAGTCATAACTCTCAGTAGTCATCATTGTTTTTACTTTCTGATACTATGAGTTTTATTTGTATTTCATTCCAAATATAAGAAAGGTTATACAGTCTTTTGCTTCCTGTGCCTGTCTTATTTAAAGGAGGAGGTCCTCCACTTTTCTCCTTTGTAGAGAGCAGACATTCCCTCTTCTAAATAACTGAATATCATTATACTGTATGTATGCATCACTTCATTCTTGCACCTTTATATATTGAGGGATCATTTTTATTGTTTCCATATTTTGGGCAATGGTACCAATACCCTTTCTTAATAAATTAATGCATGAGTTATTGTGTAGAATCAGACATTCTAACATTTCTTGATAGAATTCTGGAGAGTTTTTCATGTTTCTCTTGGAAATATGGATATAAAGATGAAATTATTTTTGATAGCGAGCTTGAGAATTGATAGTAACTTTAAATAGTGAAAAAAGAACATGAATGTAGAGATTAAAAAAAACCTGCTGACACTAATTCATTTATGTTTGACCCCGCAAGTGTGTATGAAATATATATTCTCATTCATGCAGTATATATGTTAATGATTAACAGAGGAAAGATATCTGGAATAGAGAGATTGTGAAAGAGACAGAAAGACAGAGAGAGAGAGAAAGAGAGGGATAAAATGGAAGACAGCAAAAAGTGAATGTTGTGAAAAAGTAGTGAGTTAAACATGAAAAACCAGCATAACAGAACATGAAAATAAAAAAAAATCATTCCAGCATAATCTTGTAATGTCTGGGTGTGTGACTTGTAAAACACTGCAGAGGCTCTCATCTAACTTAAATTTTGTTAACCTTAACCTTCAAGTATATGTCTACATTAATAGTATGTCCCAGATAGCTGAGGTCTCTTTAAATTTGATGTTTAAACTTTCACAGTTGTTCACATGAGTTTTCAAATTTGTACACACACTTTAATCACTGCAAATAGATATGTGCTTGCACTTGAAAGGTGAACGGATGCAGAATCTGCTCTTCTGCATTGAGTGGGGGGGGGGGCTTTCCTCACTCCCCAGGGCATGCAATGCTGTCTAGAATCTCCTGGGCCAACCAAACTGTATGTGTGGCCATAAACGCCAGAAACAGATGTTCCTAAATTAGGACCAAATGATTTTAGCACTGTGTCTCAGAGGAGAAGAATGCTCTTACCCTGAGTAGAAGTGTATATTTCACTGTTTGATCAACCTAAGACAATAACAGCTATTTAATTCCTATTTGGTAAAGCATTCACTTCAGTAATGATGATAGCAGTGATTTTGCAGCCTGGCTGTCACTGACAATACCTGAAAGAAAGCACGGTATATATTACTGCTGGGAGGTTCCCGCAACAGATGCTGTGTCATACTGTAAAAGCTTAGTTTCTCAGGGGAGGGCATCCTGTCTGACAGTTTTACAATGCTTGTGTGTTCAGGGGACAGAGACTAGATTTTCTTAGAAAATCGCAAAAGGGGAAATTGTGGTTCTCCGGCAGTGGAATAAAATATATAGAAGCTTATAATTTACATTCAAATTTGAAAGCACAAAGCATTC
>PVHP010008618.1:0-52603 GCA_004024765.1 Zapus hudsonius | reverse complement strand
AACCTTAAAGCAGCCTTAATACTCATCCACCACGACTCAGGGAACTATGCGGAAGAGGGGGCGGAAAGATTGTAAGAGCCGTGGTGGGGGAGATTATCCAGAGGCATGGCCAGGAGAACCTGGCTGAATACTAGGCTATCCATGGTCCCCTGTCACAAGGACTGATCCAGACGAACAATGGAGGAGGTTATCCAGTGGAAGGGGGAGGGGAGGGCAGTGGGGAATTGAGGATAACAACTCATTGTTTGCCCACTAAATGTTGTAACTCATTATGGACAATAAATTAAAAAAAATAAAAAAAAATAAAAAAAAAATAAAAAAAATAAAAAAAGCAAAAAAAAAAAAAAAAAGAGAATTTATTCTTTGAAGTATACCATACTTCAAGGTTCTTGCTCATGAAACACAATTACCAATATCTACTACTAACAGAAAGAAATGAAAGTTATAAACAAGCAAATCTACAATTTAGTCAATTATTTAAAATATAACAGAGGTTTATTGTGATTTTAGTAATTTGGCAAATATTCATTTTATATTTAATATAAAGTAGGACTTTAGCCACACAAGATTGCTTATAACACCCTGCATTCCCCACTTATTTAAAATAGCATTTATCTAAAATAAAGGAGAAAAGCATTTTGCATTTATTTCATAAAGATCAGCAATTAGCCACATTCCTTAAGAGAAGTCAAGAAAATTGTAATTGTTTGGCATGCATATATATACATATACATATATATGTGTATATATATATATATATATATATATATATATACACATATATATATGTGCTCATTCTCCACAACTCTAGAACTTGAGAATGAAAAGTAAGGAGCTTCCTATATCCTAAACATATAGAACTTTTCTTAAATCACCTCCAAATTTCTGCACTTCAAAATCTTTTCCAAAATGACTATACAAAAATCCAATCTGATGCCATTCTTTAGACAAGAGATCAAGTTTACAATAAGAGAATAATCCCGAGAAACTTTAAAGGCTCTAAATTGACTAGCATCACTAAATTAACAAGAGAGTTATTAGGAAAATTATCTTACAATAGAACTACATTATATATGATTCTGTATTTTGGGGTTTCCTTGCCATTCCTGCAAAAAAAGATTACATCGACGAGAAATGAAGGAACAGTTATCTCAAGTTAAAAATAATGAGCAAGAGGCATTATCGGCACCCAAGCTATAATCTAAAAAACTCCCCTGAGAATTTAGATAGCTAAACAAAAGTGACTCATTAGCATGGAAAGGCTGAGGAAAGCATGTCTCTGATATATAGCAAACTTTTCCCAATATCTATAGGGCCAAAAAACTCATGAAAGATTGTAGCATTTGGAGGAATTAGAAGAGCTGAAGTGAGCCCAGAGAAATCCAGGAATAGTTAGAAATGATTAATGTTTACTGTACAGGAGACAAATTGGAGGATGATCATGGATGTCTCCTCTGATACTACAGTCCTGTAGCCCTCCTTTAAAGTGTTCCATTTCTTTACATAGCACTGAATTTAGCTCATTTTGTAAAAATCACGCATACTCCTACAACTCAAAAATAACCATTATTTACATGGATTCAGCTCTTTTCAGGGCCCATATTATACATGTATTTTTGAAATTGGGATTTTCCTTAAAACCATTGTAATCATCTTCCCTTATAAACAAACATATTTATATGTATATATGATCTTCCTTAATAGGTACACAGTATTATTTCTTTGAAAGAGCACATAGTATTCCTTTGCAAGGATCTACAATCATTCACTTAATATTGCCAGATATCTCAGTGGGTTCCAACATTCTACTAGTAAAATAAAAAATATATGCATATTTTTATAATAAATGTATTTGTGCTTCTATCCATTTCTATCATCAGGACTAATTTCTTATTTATTTTTTAATTATTTTTAAGGACTAATTTCTAATCTCATTCCCACTTGATCAAAGAATATGTGCATTTTAAACTTTTCTTATTGTTTAAGTTGCCAACCAGGAATTTTAGCTCACCTATGTCTTCACCATGAGCATACTGACGTCTCCATGCCATTATTAACACCGTGTGCTAGTCAGCTTTCCATTACTGCAACAAATATCTCAGCTAATAATTCAGTAAAGGCAAAGGCTCATTTGGCTCATGGTTTCAAAGGTCTTGGTTTGCACCTGATTTACCATGTTGCTTTGGGCCTCTGGTGACAGGGTGGTAACATCAGTGGAAGCACATGGTTGAGAAGAATGGAAATCAGCCAGAAAGCGCGACTAACACATAGCCTTGTGCCTCCTGAATGCTGGGATTAAAGGCCTGCACCACAGCCTTTTAAAGGTTTTCCATTAATTTTAAATTAAATTAAAATTATAAATTAAATTAAAATGACTTAAAATTTAAGTCATTTTAAAGTTTTTCCATTAATTTTTAAAATATGCTGATAAATTACATAAGTAAAAGTAATAAACAGTCATAAAACTTAATAATAAACAAATAAGTGAAATAGAAAAGTTAAGAAGATACGTTTTATTCCCTCAAATAATTCATTTTTTGCTACAGGAATTTGCAGGAGAAAAATCTTGTTATAGGTCTTGGATTTTTACCTAGTAGCTAAAATATCCTTATTATTGCCCATTGCATCACATTTATAAAATAACTAGGGACCTCCCATCTGAAAATTACAATACCCTTATCAAGTTTCAGCTTAGCTTTGCTAAGTATCTTGTTTCTTCTTCTGAAAGACAGACAAAGCCTGAGCTAGAACCAAGTAGTGTTTGATTACTTTTCCTGAATGAATTCTCTTATCACTCAGAATCCTATTGAAGTCTATTTCTTCTGCTTGAGTTCTTCATAATTAATTTCACCTCTGCCTTGTTTGAACCAGAAAAAAATCACACAAGGACAATTGCGTTTGATTTTGATCCTCACTTCCTTTCTCTGGAATATTATCTTCATCACCAGGGCAACAAAGGCTAATTACCATCCACTTCTGGGTTTCCACTTGCCCTTGAGGGACTCTGGGAAAACTAGTACAAGTTCAAGGATGTTGTCCAGAAATGTTTCTAACAAGCATGGGTAAAGGATTGTGCTCTTTGCCTATAACTTGGGAGTTCCTTGTATGTCGAGTATTGGAATGTTCTGGATGATGAAAGGCCACTTGAGAATTATTTAGAACAAATTGGAATCCTATGTCATGGCATTGAATGGCACCTAACCTTCATGCCTCCCTCTGCAGGAACCTTACAGCAGGACAGGGTGCTTGGATCCAATGACTCAGATTCAAGTTAGAGCCAAGAAGCCTCAGAAACTACAGTAGATGTTTGACTTCATGTATTGTGGAAAAAAAACACAGGCCCCTCAATCATTTCTCACTGCTTTAAAGCAAATAGGACAAACTCTACTCCAAACTGTGGTCTCCTTTGCGATCTATCACATCGCCACATGGATAAAGCACAATGCAGTAAGAAACAAGTAACAACTGAACAGGTACTTAAAATTGTAGCTCCATACCCCCAATATATTACTTAGGAAGTAAATTACATGGAAGACCTCCAAAAACTCGTTAACAAAATCTAATTAACAGACTAGGCTCTTCTATGTGTGTAACTCATCAGATTGATGATCTTAATGCATTGAACTCACCAGCAACAACATGGGTACATAATGTCACCTGTGAAAAAAGTTTTCAATTCTTTTTTTTAATATGTATTATCCATAATGAGTTACATTATTTAGTGGGCAAACCATGCGTTGTTTTCAATTCTTATAAGCTCAGAATCCCAGAAAGAACTTGAATTCAATTATATGCGAAAGAAATTTCAATGATATTCCTTGCAGTTAATCTCTAGGTACCTACATACACAGTTGCATGATTTTAGGGAGATGTTTAAGGTTATACCCATTTCTTTGGCTCCAGAGCAGCTAGAGTGCCATCCCAGACCCTTCTCAGTGAAGAACGTAAAATTCGGGTAAGGCAGCTGTGGCAAGAATAAGAAGAAATAGTGAGACTGATCTGGAAGCCTCCTCCCTGTTGACTAGCTGTCATGATGCTGGAGCCTGTTTTGGGGAGAAAAGTCATGACAGGTCTTAAACCACAGTGGACCCCGCAAGTTCTATGTCTGGCCAGCCAGGCCAAATGTACCAATGATGCTAGGGTGGCATGTTTGTAATGGGAGAAGCCAGCTACTCTCTGGTTGGATTTGAGGCCCATTCCATGGGTGGGAATTCCTGCCTATTAAAGGAAACCCAATCCAAAGCCGATGGCTTAGAAGTCATAAGCCACAGGGGGAAACCTCTATGTTGTCTGGCTACCTGGCTATATGATGCCCACCAAACTGCCCTCTAAGTACTTGTTATGTTCATACTACTCTCACTTTTTGGTTAGATAATAAGCTTCTCTTTTCAAATGGAAGTGGTCATGGGGGTTACTCAAAACTCACCGAAGTAGTGAGAAGTGACGGTGGAGTGTCCCAAACAAAGTAAGACATTTTTATCACTTCTTTCAAAGCTTGTGATCACTGGGGAAGAGATAGTGGAAAGAATATAAAGCCAAAGAAGAGTGGGGAGTGTTTTGCAGTGCTGTCTTCCAGACACAAAGTGGCCACAGAACTCATGACCTCATAGTGACTGATGCTACCCTACACAAGACCTGCATAAGAGGAGGGAAAAAATAGCATCTAGCTAAAACAGCCTAGCTGGAAAGAAGCAGGGATTCCATGGAGGGAATGAGGAAGGGGGAAAGGGAGAAGACTCATAGAATATTGTCTATATGTAGAGAAGTTGTCAATAAAAAGTTAAAAAGAAAGAAAGAAATTGGAAGAGAAAGGATGAGAAATGGTATTTGGGGGCTAATGCAGAGATAGTAAAGAAAGAGATGAGGAATGTCTTACTTCTAAAAATCACAAGTAGGGGATTGTAGTGTGAACTTTCCCTGGGAAGACATGAATACACGTCTACCCCTTTCAGGGAGGGCACCAATAATAAGCCAATATAACAAAATGTACCTAAGTCAAGCTTGGTAAACCAGTGCTTTTATTGGGCTTCCATATAGGAATGTGGGTGATCCCAAAGCAGCTCCAGTATGGGTGATGACTTCCCCAGCACCCCACATGTAGAGTCCCCCTTCAGGGAACCTTCACAATCTACAGCTCTGGCCTTTCCGGAGACCACATGCAACTGGGAGAGAATTTCATTCAGCTGGAAGGGACGTCTGGGAGAGTAGTTGAAATGTCAGGTGAGATCTAATGACCCTCTCTACCCCTTCCTTCTTAAGCAAAAGTCAACAGACTCCGTCTTAAGGGTCTCTTGTGAGTAGTCCCGGCTGCTCTGATGAAGGTAGGGATGGTTGTTATACTGGACAATCTTGGTTGCCAATTTGACAGGATTTAGAATCACCCTGGAAGCAAATCTCTGGCCATGTCTAATTTAATAAAAATTGGATTAGGTTAATTAAAAGTTGGAGGACCCATCTTAACTGTGGTCAGCACCACTCCGTGGGCTGAGGTTCTGGGCTGTACACAAAGGAGAAAGTGAATGGAGCCTCAGCATTCATCATCCTGCTTCCTGCCTGAGTGCAACGTGACCAGGCCCCCTCCAGCACCTGCTGCTGTACCTCCCCTTCCATGATGAACTGTGTCCCCTTGAACTGAAAGCCAGGGTAAGCCTTTCTTTCCTTATATTCCTTCTTGTCACATATTTTATCACAACAAGAAAAGTAACTAATGTGATAGCTACACTTGGAAAATGGCATTCTGAAACAGGAGCACAGGCTAACTTTAATAGTAGTGAGATTTGGTGATCAATTCTTTATTTGATTTGATTATAATATCTCAAAATATAGAGAAAACATAGGAAAACCATTAAACTGGATATAATTCTGACAAGGAACATTTTCTATTATTCAGCATAGTTGTTTAAGGTTGCAAATCAATTCTACAAGTTTTTACTGAGCACTCATTAAAACATTCTGTAATACCACTCAGCATAAAGGTGAAAAAAAAAACAAGATTAAATAGTTTGATCCTAGAAAAAAAAAACAAACAAGGAACTCTAGTATAATTTACTTAGCTATATGTTGTGCATTTGGCATTACATACGTACTGGGGAATCAGACCCAAGCTGTTGAGCTATACAAGCAAGCACCTTTAACCACTGGGGCATCCCTCCAGTCCACTTTCATTATATATATATATATATATATATATATATATATATATATATATATATATTGGTTTTTCAAGGTAGGGTTTCACTCTAGCCCAGGCTGACCTGGAATTCACTATGTAGTCTCAGGGTGGCCTTGAACTCATGGTGACCCTCCTACCTCTGCCTCCCGAGTGCTGGGATTAAATTATATTTTCATTATATTTTTAAACTACCATCATAGACAATTCCTGAATGAGGCCCATAAGTTCAATTTTATTATCATGTCTGCCCTGCTAATACCAATTCAGAGATTACAAAAAAATTAATTACAGACTAACAAAAAGAAAATGAATGAATAAGCAAAGGTTTCTCAAAATTACTTTCACAATGTCACATGAATAGAAGTCCTCGGTCCAAGTTCTGATCCATATAAGTTTTCTGTGCTAGTTTATGTTTTTTGGATTTGAGTGACTTTGCCAAATGTTTTTTTAAAGGATGTTTAGCCAAGATATTGCTTTGCTGAAAAATGTGACTGTGATAAAGCGACTCCCTGGTTCTTGGTTTCAGTACCTTTCTTAAAAATAGAAAATCTCTCCAGCTCTTTTGAGTCCTTAGATCATTGTGGCAAACATGATTCCTGTCCCACCATTACCACCGACATCCATCATTTCTCCTCACAAAGCTTCTCACTCTTCAGTGAGTCTATGACAAAAAGAAAAAATAAATCCCTATTCCTTCCTGATCTCTACAAAATTGATGCTTTAACCCGACAAAGAGACATGACACTACTGATTCTTAAACCAGGAACCACTCTAGAGGTAATCAAAAACAATTTACAAATTTGTCTGTTCCTACAACAGGTTTTATAACAAGATTTATGAGATTTGAAAATTTTTTCAAATGACATTTTATTTATTTGCCAGCAGGAAGAGAGAGAGAGAGAGAGAGAGAGACAGAGAGAGAGACAGAGAGAGAGAGACAGAGAGAGAGAGGGGGAAAGGAGTAAAAAGGAGAGAGAATAGGCTCACCAGGGCCTCTAGCCCCTGCAAATGAACTCCAGATGTAAGCAACAATGTTGTCCATCTGGCTTTCCATAGGAAAGGCAAGCAGTGCCTTTAACTACTGAGCCATCTCCCCAGCCCAGTTTTTTTTTAAATTTAATCATGATATAGGTTATATCCTATATCATGGTTGAATTAAACTCCAAACACGGTTTCAAACAAGAAAAAAAACAGAATTCTACAAAACCCAAATTGTCATCTTCATAGGACAATGTCAAACTTTAAAAGTTCATATAAATAGGAAAGGAAACCAAAAATCCCAGAAAGCTGCCTTGTACCTTGTAGAGAGCAACTTCAGACAGGGATCAAAAGTGCAGAAAAGAGAGCATGACATCACCTTGGGGAGGTGAAACAGCCGCATGAAAGAATCTAAAGGTTTCCTAAAGTGGGGATGCTGTCCTGTAAGGCACAGTTCCAGGAAAGATTAAAGCTAAGAGAAAGGAAAAGGTACTAGTGGGAAAGCCTACAGGAAGCAGAAAAACACGAACAAGGGAAAGATCTAAGAAAAATTAACTAAAATTTGAAGCAACGTTTTAAAAACTCTTCCAATGACTCCTCTAAAAAGAAAACGATGAAACAAATACAAAAGTAAACAGTCATGCAAGCAAAGAGTTCATGCTTCACTACACACCAGAGGGAAGCATTCTTTTAAACATCTTTTAAATGATTCACAAGACAGACAGAGCAAAAAAAGAGAAAGAGGAGAAAGAATGGGTGCTCTGAGGCCTTGTTTCACTGCCAATGAATTTCAGACACATGTGCCACATTGTGCATCTGGCTTTATACAGGTACTGCAGAATTAAATCCTGGCCAGGAGGCTTTGCAAGCAAGCTCCTTTAAGATTCGTCCTCAGCCCCAGGAGGGTGTTCTTGAGGTTCAAACATAACTCAAATCTTTAACTCGGCATATAGAAATATAAGGGACAAAGCAGTTTACATAATATAAAATCAGTATAAAAAGAATGTAAATAATATAAAGTCAAACAATTGAAGTAGCCAGACATCTTCTCATCTAAAGCATATTATGGACTTGCATTGTCACACAACAAACCAAATTAAATATCAAACAGGAAGTATGAGAACATTATCAATTAGAAATGAAAAGAATAAAAATAAAAAACAGACATTAACCAAAAGAAAGAAAATGACAATTCATATAAGAGAGGGAAAGAAATAATTTAGAAGACAAAATTATAGTAGATGCAACTATTGCATCATTTGATACATGAAAGAATAAAGTTTAATAATAATGTAACAGAATGTTTTAAAAATCAGAAAAAAAACAACTAAGAGAATGAAAATAATGTAAAAGTACTATGAACAATCAGAAAACTGACAGGAAAGAATTATAAAAAAGAAAAAAATGAAAAATACTCCATGAAGATGCAATATACATGAAGTTGGAAAACCTACTTTTTAACAGGCTGTAATGACCAGCAAGGTGGGTGAGGAACTAATTCACAATGATCAATTTGGAGACAAGCTGCCAATAAAAAAATAAAATTAGGCAACTCAGATTTTCTAAAATTGTTTCCTCCAGGTAAAATTAAACACATTACAGAAAGAGTTAGATGTGCTTCAGAACACTCATAAACACCAAGTAAAGAGAACAGCAGCAGAGGGGAACCCTGAAAATCCTTTCAGGCAAGGACATGTGATCGAAGAACTGTATGTCCACCAAGAGTTAAGGCACAGGAAAAGTATTTTACACATTGAATTACAGTAAAGAATTGTACAACCACAAGCCTGTCTTCAGATGTCTACTAGAACAGGAGTGAGGAGACAATTTTTCATCAAGGGACAGATAATAAAGAGTTCCCACCTTGTGGGCCCTCTGGTCTCCTTAGCTGTGATTTGTGAATACAGCCCACTCTCTATGGAACAAAGGATTATCACTAGCTTTGCCCCACAGAGGTTAGACTTAGCAAGAGTTATAGTTCACAGACTATAATAGTACTGGTCTTCAAACTTCATTCAACTAGGAGATATTGAAATGAATAATATGTTTTGTTAAATAACATCATAACATATTAATTTTAATTATCAACTATATTAAATTATTCTTAATATGCAAAGTACTTCTAAGACAATAATGAAAGTACAGTGTGAAAAATATAATTTATGTGATAAGTATAAATTATATATTTATGTGATAATTATAATTTACATGCTATATAATAATATATAATTTACATGAAATATAATTTATATGATAAGTGCTGACAAAATGCAAGTCATGGGAAAAGGAGGAATCAAAAAATAGAAGAGAAAAAATTAATCAGATTATTTTAGAGACAATATAAATGGAAGCTAAAGAATGCTGTTAAAAACTAATAACTCTGGGACCTGAGGAGATAATTCAGTGGTAAAGTGTTTGCTTTATACATATGAGAACCTGAGTTAATATCCCGACACTCGCATGAAAAGCTGGGCACGGTGATGCCTGCCTAAAGTGCCAGCTCTGGAGATGGAGACAAGAGGATCCACAGACTTCCTGGCCAGTTGGTTCAGAATGAGACCCTGTCTCCAAAACTAAGGCACAGGGTAACTGAGGAAGAAACAACATCAACCTCTGGCCTCCACACACACAGACAGGCACATGGACTCAGGCATCCTGAAACCACATGCATACCACACACTTACACATGTAAAACAAACAAAAATAAAAACCCTAATGCCTCTGAGAAAAGAAAATAAAGGAATATAGCATCTGAATAGATAGGCAAAAATACCAACAATAATATAAAAATTCAAATACTTCTAAGCACCAATACAATTTAAGATTTTTAATCTTTAGTAGATTAAGAAAAACACAATGACAGACATAGCAAATATATATATATATATAGTTTTAAGATAGTAGTTTTAATAAATATGAGCCTAACTCATTCAGTACAATAAAGTACTTTTACTCATGAAATGAGAAATGGCCAAAAGAACTCTAGCAACCACAACTAATAAGAAATAACTGTAATATATGTAGAATACTTACATTAGGAAAAACTAAAATCAGAAAGCATTAAACATGAAAAAGAAGTGTATTTTATTGTGAAAGCCACAATGCAGATAAGCATCTATAAAGAATATCTATGACCTAAATATTCAATATTTATAAAAACCAAGAATTGTAGGAGATAAAAAAGCATAGTTTAAAAGATTTTTTTATGTGTAAATGCCTCTTTGGCCTCAGGGAGATGGCTCAGCCAATCAGTAATCACTGAAATGGGGAAATGTGTCACTCAGATCCTCAGCCAGGTGAGCATAAGGACCTGAGCTTGGATCCCCAGGCCACACATAAAAATCTTGGGACTCCCAGTGCTGGAGGTACAGGGAGCTACTCTGGCAGAATTGGTGAGTGTCAGGTTCCCTGAGATTCCAGAGGCAAAACTTAAGGTAGAAAATGGTGGAAAAAAACAGCCAACATTGACTTCTTTCCTTGACACTCATATGTACACATGGATGCACAACCCCCCCCCACACACATGCAAAAACACATACACAATTTATTAAAAATTAAATAAAATGCCACTCTTGCTACACGATGATTTAAGTAGAGAAAAATAAGTACACAGAAGACCTAAAGAAGATAAGCAATAAAGTAACTTTTGTAGATAAATATTCATCTTTGGGCCTTAATTACAGGGAATTAATAATAAATGAATAAATATGAGCTTAGCTCATTCAGCACAGTACTTTTTTCCTCAATCAAATATGAAATATTCACACAAATGGTCATATATGTTAGCTCACAAGGATGAGAGCAGTCATGTCTCCGAGAGGAAATATTACAAATCAAAATCTCTAAATAAAAATTAGCAATTTCTGAAAAGATGCTTCCATTTAAAAATGATAAAAGTTTCTTTTGAAACAATGGTAAGTGAATGAATGCATGTAAATCAAAGTTATAGAATTCTAAGAATAAAAATGAAATAATCATATAAGATATACAAGACATATTTTAATGTTTTATTTATTTATTATTGTTTTTGCTTTTGTTTTTGATTTAATTTGATTTTTTAATTAATACATTTATTATGAATAAGTATATACATTGTATGAGCATATCTTGTGAAAGTGTCCCCATTTCCATGCTCTCTATCCCCTACCCACTGGGGAACTTCCTTGGTGTGCATATTGGATCTGTCCCAAGGGTAGCAGGCTATGAACTGCACCAGAGGTAGCCAGATTTTTCTTCCACCTTTATGTGTTGCTGCTGAGGGGGGCAATGTCTCTGGATATTCTCCCCCACCATGGCCCTTACCTTCTTTCCACCTCCTCTCCTGCTCAGTTCCCTAAATCATGGTGGGTGAGTTTTAAGTCTGCTTTATTGTTGAGATCTTAAGTGTCCCTGGACTTCAGTTTTGGATTGTATTGAATATCTTTGGTTTCTGTCACCATTGACCTTTCATGGGTTATCTGACTTACTATGGTGATTGGTCTCCTGTTTATCTCATCATGCTCTCATAGGTTTCATTTGGGCCCCGTGACAAAAAGAAGCAGACAGAGAGAACAAAAGAGAGAAAATGGGTGAGCCAGGGCCTCCTGCCACTGCAAAAGAACTCCAGATGTATGTACCACTTTGTGCATCTGGTTTTATGTGAACACTGGGGAATTGAACCCAGGCCATCAGGCTTGGCAAATAAGTGCCTTTAACAGCTAAATCATCCCTCCAGCCATCTGAGATCTATTTTAAGAAGAGGTCAGAGGAAAGTTCAGAGTCTTTTTTTATTTATTCACCAGTATGAATCAAAGAATAAAAATAACTACATGACGGTACATTTGAAGCACTGATAATATAAATTGTTGATTTAAAAAAATATGGAGCAACTAGAAATATAGAGTAATAGTGGAAAATCTTTCAACCATTTCTCAAATCTTAAATGTAGAATTATCAAGAAGCCGTGTAATAATTCTGCTATTACAGAGTTATTAAGGAATAAAATAAAAATGTATGTTCACACAAAGGCTTTTATGAAGAGCACAGCCACTTTGCTCATAGTGGCAAAATCTTAAGAAAACAAAAGGAGTAATCCAAACACTAAATAAGTGGTTAAACAGATTATGTAAGAGTAGTATCTCTATCATGAAAGTTTATTTTATAATAATAAAGCAAAATATTCTGACAACACACCAAACTCAAAAGGCTGCCACACAGAGTAAGATTGATAAATGTAAAACTCGAATCAAAGACTGGGGAGCTGGTTTTGCAGGTAAGAGTGCTTGCTCTGCAATCATAAGGGCCTGAGGGGGCCTGAGTCCCCCTGAGTTTGATTCCCAGCCACACATAAACAGGTGGTCATCGCTATACACACCTGTAACCCAATCTTACGGGGAGTAGAGACCAGAGAATTGCTAGGGTTTGCTGGTGAGCCAGTCTGACTGAAAATAGCAGCTACAGGTTCAGTGAGAGACACTGCCTCGAGGAAACATAGGGGAGGGAAATAGAGAAGGGTGCCCAGCACTCTCCTCTGGTCTCTGCAAGTGTGAGCGTGGGTTGCACACATCTCCACAAACACATGCATGTACCGCACACATACCATAAACAATACAACAAACATACCACATGCTGTGAAAAATTCTAGTTAGAAAATATTCAAATACTTAAAAATGAAATATACTTTCAAATAATCCATGGGCCAGAGAGGAATTCTAGAAAGAAATACATTAGTTATCTCAGGCTGCTGTAACAAAATATTGGCAAGTGGGTGTCTAATGAATAGAAGTCCATTTTTTAGTTCTGAAAGCTTAAGGTGACGGTAGATTCTCTTCAAGGAAACAGCTCACTCCCTGGCTTGAAGATAGTGACCTCCTTGCTGTGGTTTCAAACTGTCATGAAGAAAGATCCAGCTCTGGGAGCTGAGCTGGAAACCTTCTCCCTGTTAACCAGCTGACAGAATGCTGGAAAAATCTATGGCTGCCTGCAACCCTATGGGAGAGAGAAGTCATCAACAGTGGTGAACAGCAGTGGACCTTGCAAGCCTTAAGACTGGCCAGCCAGGCCAAATGTGCCAACTGGGGCAATAGTGGCACATCTGTTGTGGGGAAACCAATTGCTCTCTCATTGGACTGGAGGACCGCTCCATGGGAGGGAATACATGTCTGGTACTGAAGATTTAGTCAAAAGCCTATGGAGAGGGAGGTCATGAGCCCTAGGGGAGTAATGCCTGCTGATGTCTGGTTAAATGCATATATTATGATCAGTAAACTGCCTTATGAGCATTTTTTCTCTTAAATGTTCATACCCATACAATAATGCTACTCTCACTCTTGTCTAGAGAAGCTTCTCTTTTTCAGATGGTGGTGGCTAGTGGGATAGCTCAAAAGACACCACAATGCTGAGAAGAAATGACAGTGGAGTGTTCAGCACTGGGTCATCTCTATCACACTTCCCAAGGCTCAGGGTCTGTTGCAGAAGTAGAGGAAAGATTTTAAGAGTCAAAGGAAGGGTAGGACTGCTTACAGTGAAATCTGCCACAAACAAAATGGCCTTGATATTCATGACTTCACAGTGTCTGATAATACCTACAGAAGACCTCCATAATGAGAAGAAAAGATGATGACATCAAAACAAAATAGAGACTAATTGAGAGGGGGAAAGGAAGATGATGGAGGGTGGATCTGACAGGGAGAAAATGGGGGAGGGAATTATCATGAGTTACTGTCTATAATTATGAAAGCTGTCAATAAAAAGTTTAAAATAAAGAAATCTCTTCCTGTCCATGAGCCTCACCTCTCTTTTAGTTGGTACCCATGGGGAGCTCTCCAGCTGCTGACTCACTCTGGCTTACTTTCAGAGTCAGAGCTCTGCTTCCCAAAGCATGAAGCGAATGCCATAGAACTGTAGAGATGGGAGAACAGTAAGAACTAGAATCCAAGAGTCCAGTGATACCAGCTACGGATACCACGGAATGTTAGAAACAGGGAGAACAGTGAGAAATAGAATTGGCCTTCTTGGGTCAAATTGTACCAACCACAACATGGCGCTTCAACAATGGAAACCACATGAATGAAAGCATAGCATCAAGAAGACTCGAGAAGCAAGGAAAAGACTGGAACAGCCAGAGTCTCGTGCGTATTTGAGATGAAATGTGGTCTGACACATTGATCTCAAGAAGAGGGTCCACACGAAGGACCTAGGGCTGGGGTGCCAAGAAGCGATAGATTTAAGGAAACTGTGGGAAAAACGAATGAGAGGAAGAATGCATTAAATACCCTAGTGTAAGAAAACCTGACCCAGGCGTGAGGCCTGGAGAGTAGCAGAGACAGGTAAAATACTGCCCAAGGTTGGCTGACTGTACCTAGTGACGGGGGCAGGGGATAAAGAATGATTTGAGTTTCCAGAAGAATGTGAGAAGATGAATTAAGACAAGAATAAACTCTAAAAGGAAACAGAGGAACTGGCATGGAAGAGATGACAAGAAGATGAATAACTGTGAGGTGATGTTGTCTTAAGGGATGATGTTCTTGATTAGTTCTGGCTAGCCTTGAACTTCTGATCCTCCTCCCTCAGCCACCCAGATGTCGGGATTATAGGCATGCACCGCCATGCCCGGATGATGACATTAACACCAATGGGAGTTCTAGAACTAGACTAGACTCTCAAATTTCTCAAGTGTCTACATGAATTCAATAGTCTCTCTCTCTCTTTCTCTCTCTCTGTCTCTATCACTGTCTCTCTTTCTCTCTCTGTCTCTTTCTCTCTCTGTCTCTCTCTCTGTCTCTCTCTCTGTCTCTCTCTCTTTCTCTCTCTCTCACACACACACGTGTTAAAGAAAAAGTGGTAATAAGAGGAGAGGGCTAAAGGTCACCAGTGAAGTCTTCCAAGTATTCAACCGGGAAAGAAGGAAATAGACAGGCTAGTATAGAAAGCAAAGGAACAATCAGGGAAAAAAGGAAAAGTTTTGTTGTTGTTGTTGAAAACCCAAAATTGGTCAGTGCTCCAAAGAGGTTGTGGTGCATGAAGATGGACAAAAGACAGCTGGACTTGAGAAAAAAATGTCATGACCAGCAGTTGCCAGGACCTAGGAACAAGGACACATGAAGTTAATGCATTGCATATGGGAATTTGTTTTGTAAGATGTAAAGGGTTCTGGAGATAAGTTATATTTTTCTATTCTTACTGTAAAAGATATACTACCTGTCAATAGCAGATAAGCATTTCTTGGGGCTGGAGAGATGGTTCAGTGAGTTGTGTTTGCTGTGTAAGCATTAAGGACCCGAGTTCAGATGCCCAGAGCCCACATAAACGTTAGGGTGGTAGAGTGTGAACTAAAGTTCCCAGAACAGCCTGCATCTGCTACACCTGCTTCCCGCAGGCTGAATGGACTGATACAACTCCTGAAATCACAGGGAGATAGAATGTTGCAAGGTTAGAGCCAGATTTCCCTGGGCTATCTTTAGGCACCTCTGTGTCTGACTAACATCCTGGTGACTATGAGGTGAGCAGGTGTAATCTTTTTTGGACTATAAGACTATAAGGCAGACCCTCAGCTTCCACCAAGCCAAGGGCTAAGAATGTCATCAGAGAGCCTCTGAAGCCTACAGCAGAGAATTCCCCTCTGCTCTAACCTGCCTACTTGATGCTCCAGCCAATGCATTTGGAAAGTGTCTTAGTTTTAGATATGACTATCTTTTGTTCTGTAACTATAAAAATTTCACAAAACTGTTAACACACTGGAACACAGAATTAGGGTAACCAAAATCTTTGCTCCTGGGACATGGTCACTCATATTTGACTCTAGAATAAACTACCTCTTATTTCTCTTTGAAGTGAGAGCTGTGTCTTTTGTGTCGACAAGAGTGATAAAGAAAGAAGCCCCATATCAACCTCTGGCCTCCACATGCATGCAAAAACATATGCACCCACACACATATGAACATGCCTATACACACACCACACACATACACAAATGCAAAAACAGAAAAGTTCTCTGTGTATGTGTGTGTTGAATGCACATTGGAACAGATGCATGTGCCTATGGAGGCCAATGGGGAATACTGGGTATCTTCACGTGTTTCCATGACACAGTCTCTCAACTGAAGACACACCTGCTGATTTTGTTCAGACTGACTGACCACAGTCCCAATAATTCTAGGGTTTCTGCTCCCCAGAGGAGTGGGGTTATAGGCATTGATGGCCATGCCCAACTGTTTACATGGAATATACATTGAATTCAGGACAAATTAGACCCTATCAAGCCCTCCTGATCCTGCAGCTAGTGCTCTTACCCACTGAGCCATTTCTCCAGGCCCTATAACCAGTTTCTTTTTTTATATTAGATTACGGAGCAGTTTCCAGGGATCATTAGTTATTCAGATATATTTTTCTCATTAAAGAATAAAACTTTTCTTTCCAGGCTTTTTGAGAAAATTCATGATATATAAAAGGAAAGGAAGAGCAGAAAATTCAGGAAATTATGTCTTTTGTCTGCAAGCTTCTGGGAAATGTAGATATCATATTTCTCCCAGTTCCCAAATTTTAGACTTATGAGAAAGTATTTCCGTTCTAACTCCTTCAATTTGAGGACAAAAATATTAAGACCTGGGTTGGGGAGATGACTCGGTAGTTAAGAAAGTTTGATTCTTAAGCATGAGGGTCTTTCAGGCAGAGACCACCAAGTGCAACTTCCCAGAACCCATATATAAAGCTGGGCTTGGCCACTCAGGGCCATAACCCCAGTGTGACCGGTGGAGACCAGAGAATCTCAACTGCTCACTGAGATAGATAGCAGCTCCAAGACGAGGAACAGATGGGATCTCTCTGAAGTATGTGGATGAAATACAAGGACAATGTGAACGCTCTCTTCTGAGCTTCCCATGCACATGCATAGATGTGCAGGTATTTTCATGCACAAATGTACACACCACACACTACACCATATGCATACTTTAGACACACACAAAGAGAGAGAAGTTAAAAAGAAACAGAGACCCAAATAGGATAAATGAAACACACAGCATCATTTAGAAAGCTGGTGACAAAACCAGGACAAGAACCCAGGTTTTCAGAAGCCCTGCTCAGTGTGTGTCCACTGTAGAATACACCATGGAAGAGTTTGATGTTTGCTAAGAAGTCTCCTATAAGCATTACACGGATAAAAATCCCCTTGGGAAAGAACTTCTTTGTTCCAGAAAAGAGACCCAAGATACCGCATTTCAAGCAAGTGTATCTGTCTGTCTATAAATGACTATAACACAGTTATAATACTGAGCTCAGAAAGTACTCATAAATACAGCATCATTTGGGTACTACTAACAGAATTGCTGCACCATGTATGTATACTAATATTACTAAGCCTAGAGAAAATAAACACTTTTTGCTTTTGAGACAGGTTCTTGTGTAGCCCAGGCTAGGCTGAAACTCACAATATAGCCAAGGTTAACCTTAAACTTTTGATTCTCCTATCTCTACCCCCCAAAGTGTTGGGTTTATAGGCATGTACCACTATTCCAGGTTAGCATTTCTTTCCTATTTTATCAAATGAATGTAATTTTATTTCAAGAAATTTTATTTACAAAGCAAAGCATTAGATCATATTTGACCTGCAGGCTATAGTTGTTCCTCTCCAACCTGCTTCATGTTTAGACTGGTTTCTATAATGTTTTATTTGTCTCAATATGTCAAAACACCATGCCTCTTTATATGTCTAATAATATTATGATATACCAGACATCATGTATAAGAGATCTTTAAGTGACTTCTGTCATTATATTTTCATCTGAGAGTGTTTTGCTGCTATACTCAGGGAGTGTCAAATTCCTTGGTTTGATCATAATTTGTCTCTGGTCTAATTTTAGTTTGAAGAGACTCAATCTAATTCTGGCTAACTTCTGTTCCTAAAACCACTCTCACTAAATTTCTTATTGCTCCTCTATCTCTTTGGCTCTTAGAGGTTCCATTCTGTAATACATGATTTGTCTTATAATGTAGACGCATCCACTGTGTTCGTTTCCTACGAAGGCTATAACAAAATACCACAGAATGACCTTATTTCTCACAGTTCTGAAGTCTAGAAATCCAAGACCAAAGTGTTGGAGGGTTTGTTTCTATAGAGATCTAGCTCCTTAACTTGAGTACACCTACCTTCCCTCTGTGTTATCAGATGGTCATTTGTGGACACACTTGTGGAAGTCTTAAATCACCTCTTGTTATGAAGACACCTGTCACTTTGCGTTAGTACCCACACACATGGCCTCATTTTTCTTTAATCACCTCTTTGAATACCTTATTTCCAACTGCAGTCGCATTTTGAATTATGGTGGGTTAGGACCTCAACATAGAAATTTGGGGAAAAAAAGAATTTGGAAGGACACTTGTTCAGTCCATAATGTCTACTAAAATATGTTAAAGCCATGGGATATAACTGGGTGGAGCATAAGGATGAAGCTCTTTTCATTTTTTATAACTAAACATCCTGCATTAGATAATTTATAGTTGCTAGGACAAAATACCTGACAAATATCAACTTAAGGAAGGAAAGGTTATTTCAGTTCCATAAGGTACAGTCCATAAAGACATGGAATGTATAAAAGGAGCATAGAGCCATACTCACATAAGCAGGGAGAAAGTAGAGAGTGATGAATGTTGGTCCTCAGCTAGATTTCTCCTTTTTACATATAGCATACGGCCACCAGCCCATAAAATGGTGCCACCCAATGAGGGTGGGTCTTTATACCTCAATTAATCTAATCTAGAATATCCAAAACAGACATGTCAAGAGATTTGTTCCCATGGTAATTTTAAATCCTGTCAAGTTGACAACCAGACATTAATCATCACAAATTTGCCCCTGGTCAACTCAAACATAGCTTTTAAGCTGTAACCTTCCACCCATTGTTCCCATAAGCACATAGTCTGGAATATTCCATTGACTCCCTCTATTGTCATTCTTCTAAGACCAGGACTGTGTGAGCAATGCTGCCACGTTTTGCCATCAGATTGGGATGAAGCCTGACATCCACAGAACACAGCAGTGGCGGCCTCTGTGTTCTAGTCAACCTTTTCTTAGCTACAACAGACAGCCTGAGCAAAACAGCTTGTGGAGAAATGGCTTGATATTGGCTTACAGACTCATGATGGCAGGGAAAATGATGGCATGAGCAGAGGAGTGGACATCACCTCCTGGCCAACATCAGGTGGACAACACCAGCAGGAGAGTGTGCCAAACACTGGCAAAGGAAAACTGGATATAAACGCCATAAGCCCACCCCCAACAACACACCTCCCACAAGGTTCTAATACCCAAACTGCCATCAGCTGGGGATCAAGCATTCAGAACACATTCATTTGTGGATCAAATCATCACAATCTACCCCCTGGCCCCCGACAAAGTCATAATCATCCATCATCCATGATGTAAAATGCAATGCATTCAGCTCAACTCCAAAAATCCTCACAGTTTTTCTTTCAATTGAGCCATAATACAAAAAAGAAAGACCATAATGGCACAGAACATTCACACTTCAAAAGATAGCATTGGGCATTATTAGCAAAAATGGATTGAACCAATACAAGATTTAAAACAAACAGAGCAAACATCAAACTGTAGCTCCAAGTCCAATAATTCACTCGAGTTCCAATTCTGCCCCTCCAGCACGGCTACTCACAGTCCAGGAAAACTTTATCTGGTACTGGCAGCTCTCCTTGGCAGCCATCCCATACTCCTGGCATCTCCATTGGGTCTCCACTGAAACCCTTAAGGCTCCATAAGGCTTCCATGCAGGTAATTGGAAAATCTGGAGACTGTCAGTCACTGGTTATGATATTGAACTTGAACTAGAGATGTTTGCCTAATGGTTGTTGAGTTTGCATTGGTCCAGTCTTTCCTTGTTATGCCTCAGAGCAGTTAGAAATGTTTACTCTGTACCATTACAAATTAAAAAGCATGTAACTTGTTATTTTACAGAACTCAGTTAAGAGACCTTGTCTTGCGTTGGGGGAAGATTATATGTTTGTGGTTGTACGTGGGACAGTTATATCACATGGGGTGGAATTATGATCTTGGTCTTTATTTGGAAATTAGCTATGATGTAAGGATATATGGTTTGATGTCAAATTGACAAGGGGTGGACTTGGACTTGTGACGGTTAAGTTTTATTGTCAACTTGACCTTTTTAGTAATCTTGGGTAGGTCTCTGATATTGTTCACAGGAAGACAGCAGTCTCAGTAGGGGGCAGGATGTAAGGAAGCTCGGGGAGCTAGAAATGAACATCCATTCCTGGGAGGGCAGTGCAGGAAGGAAATTCCTGAGACTCAGAAAGCCAACAAGTCTGGGATAGGGTTGCAAGATCTGCTCTAAGGCTATATAAAAGGGGAAGAAATAAACCCACTATAGATTCTGAGTAAGAAATGCATGGCCTACTGCGAAGCAGAAGGACCACAGTTCGATTCCCCAGTGCCCATGTAAAGTCAGATACACAAGGCAGCGGATGGAGTTTCTTTACAGTGGCTGGAGGCCCTAGTGTGCCCATTCTTTCTGTCTGCCTCTTTCTCTCTCACTCTCTCTCAAATAAATAAATATTTTTTAAAAAAAGAAATACATTTCCTAGCTTCTCTTATGCCATCCAATTTCTAACCAGTGCCTGAAATTAGAGAGATCAGTGTCAGTGAGTCTGTACGTACAGGTCTAGATAACATGGGACCACCCACCCAAACTCAGTCCAAACTGCCAACTCAATGAGTTTTTCGTAAAGTAGTAATTATTGTCTTAAACAGCTAAGTACAAGGATCACCTCAGAACTAGCAACCTTAGAACTTATATATTTAGATACAAGTGAATCAAATTAGCATGTGCACATCAAAGCATATTTAACACAGTAGTAAAGAAATTCATAAATGAAAGAAAAGCCTCCAAAAGTCAAGTGATACCATGTAAAACGGGTCACATAATGACAAAAAAAATGTGTGTGCATGTCACGACGTTGGGAAACTGATGTCAGAATACCTCAAAAATACTATTAACAGAGATAGACCCAAATCCACAGCTGCTGCAGTAAAGTGTCATCTCATCTTAGGGGATTTCCTTGGGAAATGAGGTAAATATAATTTGGCTAACGACTGTATATTTCTGAGGTGGGAATCTGAATTACAGAGCATTTCAAAGGAGCACATGAAGGCGGGTGTGGTGACATAAGCCTTTAGGCCCAGCACTGGGGAGGCCAAGGTAGGTAGGAGATGACCAGCCTGCAGCTACAGAGTGACCCTGCCTTAAAAAAAAATAAAATGAAAAGGAGTACATAACAGCATTTTCAGTCATCCATATGAATGCCTAACAAACTGTGATCATGGAAAGACCTTTCAGATTTCATTGATAAGTAAAATAATTTGCCACCAAAACAAGAAGAATATGCCAACATGCTAATGAATGTGATATAAAGCCAAGAAGCAAAGAAGGAAAGAAAGAAGTTTGAGAATCAACCAGCAGGCTCTTTTACACAGACAGCAAGCAGTTCATTTGGCAAAAGAGGAATAGGCAGAGAGAGATGAGAAATTTTCAAATATTGAAGGCTGCGGCTTCTTTGCTGATGACTCACATTTCTGAGAGAGGCAATTCCCTGTGCAAAGGCCAGCTCAGCAGCTCTTTGGGGAGGCCAGTTGTTAATTGCTAATTCATCTCACCTAGATAAATTAGTCTGTCTGCTCCAGTAGGAGAAGATCGTGGCTTCAAAGTCCAAAATCAGAATTCAGTGGCCAGCTGTGACAGTTCATAATGAGGTCTCCCTGGGGATGTGCTGAGAGTACAATGCCACCTGAGGCCAATTCAATACCACAGGGAGACATAAAAATGGGGAAATGAGGTTGAGTGGTGAAAGTGCAGCAGTGCCTGCCTACACATAGGCCTAAAAGGGGGTATCCATAGGAAATATTTCTAACCTGGAACAGTTTGGAGTCATGAGCTCACAAATTCATGGTACGCTAGTGTGTGTCATAAACAAGACAATAAGAAAGGAGGAGCTGGGAGATGGCTCAGTGGCTTTCCACACAAGGATGAAGACCAGATCCCCAGCATCCACGTAAGTGCTGTGTGAATATGGTGATCTACCTGTATTGGCTCTCTAGCTCTTTACAAAAAAAAAAAAAAGTGAGCTGGAAAGATTGCTCAGTGGATAAAGGCACTTGCTTGCAAAGCCTGATGAACCAGGTTCAATTCCCCAGTATTCATATAAAGCCAGATTACAAAGTGGTGCATGCATCTGGAGTTTGTTTGCAGTGGCAAGAGGCCCCTGGCATGCCCTCTCATTTTCTCTCTCTCTCTCTCTCTCTCTCTCTCTCTCTCTCTCTCTCTCTCTCTCTCTCTCTCTCTCTCTCTCTCTCCCCCTCTGTATCTTCCTCTCTTTCAAATAAATAAATTACTTTTTAAAAAATAGAATTGCCAATTTGAACTAGATAATAAGTCCCTATATACACTTTCTTTGCATAAATATAATCTATAGATGTATCATCTTTCTGAATATGAACATGTATGTACTGCAGGAGCAGAGTATCCATCCTGGATCATTGGTCACGAGGCATCTAATTCATCTATACTCGGGCTGAGTCCACAACTCTGACAAAATAGTGCCTGAAGGCTTGCGAGCATTCTCCCAAACCTTTGCGTATGCATTTTGTCTAAATCCTACTTCATATCTGCACTGCTCTGATTGCAGTGGCTTATGTCTGGGATATCTTTACAGCATGAAGGATAATGATGGAATTATTTTTGCCACATCACATTGGGACTTTAAAAGGAAAGACTCTAAGAAGTAAACTGTGAATTCTAGGAGAATATGTTTTAGATATGCATATAATTAAGTGGATGTACATATAGATAGGTTTTCTAGAACAAACAGTGTAAGTCCCCAAAACAGCAGAGCTAGGGATGTTGGTTATAGCTAATGAAAAGGGTTATTTGCCTGGTGACCCAAGGCTCTGAATCCTTGACACTGTGTGGAGAGAGAGCAATATGTACAGACTATAAACAAGGAAATGTAATAATCCAGGGTTTGAAGCCAAATTACTACTTTTCCGGTGTTTCCTCCATGGCACAAACATAATCACCAAATAAACTATGATCAAAACACCATCTCTCCTGCGCATAAATCTGGATCAGAGGCATGGTAATTTGAATGTATGTCCCCCCAAAACCCCCAACATAAACTCAGGTGCTTTATTGTAGCTTGCAGCTTGGATCTCCAGCCACCTGTCTGGGGGAGGTGTCACTGGGAGTGAAGGAGGGCCGGGCAGGGTGCAGGGGAGCAGATCCTGAGGTTCAGCCAAAAGGATCTGAATTCTAGCCCTAAGATGTAAGAGGGCAGTCTAAGCTCTGTTGGGGTCCTGATATTTTGCAGTAACCTTTGGCTGCTTTTGGTGTTCTGCTGGCTGTTTGATTGTTTCTCTCTGCTTGGATGTATGGAAGCAGCTTCTTCCATTCCAGCAATGTGAAACTGACTACAAGAAGTAATTATAACTGTTAGCCCCTTCACCTCTCTATTACTATTCAAATTGAGAGATAGGAAAATATGGACCCCTGAGGCATACATAGTGTGGTAGTTTGAAAGAATGCCCCACAATAGATTCAAGAGTTTATTAAAGTTTTTCTCCAGGTGCCTGGCTGGAGGGTATATCACCTTGGCCAGATCCTAGGCTCCAGCCCTAAAGTGTATCTGGGGTGGGTATAGAATTTCAGCTATACATGTGCAAAGGGCAGTCTGAGCTCAAGCCTGGAGTTACTGCTGTTTTGCCAGTTTTAGTGGCTTCCTCTTCTCTCTTCTACAAAAAAAATCATATTATAATTACTAAGAAGAAAATAATATGTTATTCTAAGAGGGAGGACTTAAACTTGAAATTGAAAAGGAAGGTGAAATAGTCCCATTTGAAATTTGGAAATGAGACTGGACTTTCTTTAAAATGGGGATAATATCAAGTCAGTCACTATCACCTCTTGCATTAAAAAAATGATTAACAACAAATAAGGCATCCACTAACTCAATGAACACAATTGAAAATGCAAAAGTCTGCATCTATTTCAGTAAAGACTTTATGTATCAAAACATACATTATAGATATGAGGTTAAAATCAAGGTGATTTTGAAGCTAGCAGAGATCAATTTTACCCCCAAAATACCAAGACTTAGTGGCATAGAATCATTATGAACAAAGTGACTAAAAGGTGCACTTGCTCAAAAGCAGGTGATCAGAGTTAAATGAAACAAAATAAAATTACATCTTAAGGAACTTGTCACAGAATTGAAATCTACATTTAGAAGAAGGATGTTGATGTCTATAAATCACTGAGTGAAGAAAAAAACAGCGAATTACAGTTGGGCTACCAAAGGAGGGAAGTTCTATAAGAGTTATGACTGTGTGAGAATATATTTAAGATGATTTCAAATGTACAACAAAATTGGGCTTAGGTTAGGATAAAGATATAAATGAAACCAGTAGGTCTCTTTGTAAGATATTTCATCAATGTGACAAAATAAGAGAGAAAAAAGCCTAAAAGCAGGAAATATTTTTGGCTCACAGTCTCAGAGACTTGAGTCACAGCCAACTATCTTGGTTATTTTTGGGCCCATAGTGAGGAAAAGCATCAGGGTAGGGAACATGTGATGAAGTAATGTTCACCTCTTGTCATCCAGAAAGCAAAGAGACACAGAGAGAGCAAGGAAAGTGCCTATACATTTGGTATGTCAGTCACCAAAGACATACCTATAAATGACCTACTCCCCCCATGGGACTTCACCTCTGAAAGTTTGTACATCAAACTGTATATCTATCAAGAGATGAATGCATTGATGGTGTCAGAGTTTCCATGATCCAATCACCTCTCAATGAGTAAATTACCAGTTGAGGACCAGGCCTTTCACACACAAGCCTTCAGGGAAAATTCATGTAACTTACAGCCTATTAAGGGAAACCTACCACTCCAATCTTTTCTCCCCACCCTTTACTTACTCCCTTCCATGGCAAGATGAATGAGCCACCTCATTGGTATCAATAGAAGAAAATTCTGACATCGATCAATTGACTTTTTATTAGTGCATGACAACGATGTAAAAGTGAGTGAGTGGAACTCATGATCTGTGTCCTTTGGGTCCCTTTCTGAGAGCTTGGTATGGATGAGACAGGCATTCCCTTTCTAGTTGGATACTTTTCTATAGGAAAAGGGTTCCACCTGGAAGTTATAGAACATCCCTGATAATAAGAATATCATTCTTACTAATAATTATCTACCTCACAAACTCCTATTTATCCTAAGATTCAAACCCATGGAGCAGATATTAAAAAGCACACTTACCATTACAGGTCCAACACACCTGCTTCAGTACAAGATTAGCAGATAAAATATTAACCTCAAATATCACCTTTGTGTCTAGTTTTCACATAGACTCCTAGAATTCTAAATGGATACTTGAGTTGCATCCACTGTAGAACCTTTTTCAGTCATCCAAACAGCTCTATGTATTTTCAGAGTTTCAGGCATAACACTCATCTTGGCTGTAAGTCTCCCGACTTTCTGGAAATCTAAATCCTTCATTCTTTATGATCTAGTTTAGATACCTCATCTTTGGCTGCTGAAGTCAACAAAAGCTGAGTCTTCTCTAGATAGTAAATACCTCAGAGTAGAAAATCAATCTCAATTTCCTTGTGAGTTAGTCATCATCACTTTTAACCAATTCTTATCTGCCCAGGATGCAAGGTGTCTGTCATTCTAGGTGCTTGCCTCCAATTCAGATTTCCCCATAAGCTAGACAACAGCATGTTCAATATATTCTAGACTATTTAGATAATAATGCCCATTGCCCTGGACCAAACAATAAAATGCTGGCTTTTACTCTCAAATGTGTTACTTTTAAAGGCAATCAATTATATGGTAACTCTAACCCCAGAACCAACCTTGCTTTACATATATATAGATATCTATCTCTATCTATATATCTGTCTAGATAGAGATAGATATATCTATGCAGATAGATAGATAGATAGATAGATAGATAGATAGATAGATAGATAGATAGATAGATAGATGATAGATAGGTAGATAGATAGATAGATAGATAGATAGATAGATAGATAGATAGATAGATACCTTGAATCCTTCCTTATACACATCTTTAAAATATATATCTTAGTTCAATCTTGCATCAAGTTTCATCAAGGTAACAGCTTAATGAAGCTTCCAGAATATTTGTTCTAAAACTCAAATATGCTCATGTTTTCTCCTTTTTTAAACCTATCTATCTACCACTCCCCATAGATAAGACCAAATTGTAATGTCTGCTCTCTGATTACAGATAATATCCCACAATGTATTTTATAAGTCAAACATTAGTTACATCAATGCAAGTGTTTACCTACCTCATGCTGTCTTTCCTCATTTGGTCTTCCCCATGCTGTCTTCATCACCTGAAATGCCCTTTCCTCCATCTGCCATGCTTCCCCAGGGTGTGTTGGCTATTGTTTATCATTTAGAACTTAACACCAAGCATCATCTAATGCCACACACCCTCCCTTAACACCCTAATCAACCCTGATTTAGGGTTTTTTGCTGTTTTTTCCATAATATCTGTGCTTGTGTCTTTTGAAGTTACAGTATGATGTTTATATGGTCTGCATATTTGTTTATCTCCACAAGATAGGGCATGTTTAGGAACAAAGAATCATTATCAATGATTTAGGAAATCATGGTCCTAACATAATACCAGTCCATAGTTAGTGGCCCATAGTTTTTATATTGATCACAAAATATTTCAATATACAGAGAAAAGCAATTACTGTAGACATCTGCATAGCCTCCACCTACATTTTATCAGTATTTCCTAAAGTGGATTTATCACATTGAATTTATTGCACTACTCATCTACTAATCTACTTTGTTTTTAACAATTTCAAAATAAATCAATGATATTGATATATTTTTCTGGTAACTGTCAGGTTGTACATCAGTAACTAAAATTCATCCCCTGCTTAGATTATATTTCTTTTGCGATAAGATCAATATGTTAAACATCTTGTTCAAATGTGTTGTGACCTTATTGCTTTCTAAAGAGATCAGAAATGATCTGAATTGTATTTTCCTGTTATATGCTATGTTTATTTTTTGGTTACATTTAAAATTTTTGTATAGCTTTTAGTTTTCTGCAATTTGTGCTTTGACTAGATTTGTGTATGTGTGTGTGCACACACACAAGCATTTGTGTGCTGCTTAGATTTTTCTAAGCTTCTTGATTTAGTCAATCTCTGTTTAATGAGAGTAAAAAGAATCATGACTTCTTTTTGCTCTGGAACATGACTACACCTCTGGAAAATGTTTTGTTATTTACCACATGTTTCTGAGGTTCTGAGAGGTTTGAAAATATTTCCTGTTCTTCAGATCTGATCATTTCTTTGTATCTGTTTTTATTGTTTCTCCATAATCCCTCTTTTTTTCTTTTATAGACTAAGACCATCCAGATGGGAACTAGCTGGGAGGGAGAGGTAAAGTGGGGAAGACAGTGGAGGAGGAGAATGAATGAGTAAAAGCAAATGACACATTTGTATGAAACTGTTATAATAAAACCTATTCCAAAATAAGTCAATTTAAAAAATAATGATGAAAAAAAGACCAGTGCTATTCTTTTAACTTCTCAGGCACAATTGATTGTGATCATATATTTTCATGTCCTATAGGATTGTCACGATGCTACCTTAAAATTTTTGCTTACTTATCTTGGTGTTGACCTTCATTTACTTTGTTTCTCTTGAGAATGAATTGTCCTGTGTGTGTGTGTGTGTGTGTGTGTGTGTGTGTGTGTGTGTGTGTGTGTGTGTATGAGAAGTAATTTGGGGCTGTGGCTTGCTAGATTCTGTTTTACTCTTCTGAAGAGTATTTTTGTTGTTGAATTTCTGTTACTTAGCATGAACAAACTTCACGGTTCAAACTATTTTTCTTGGATATTGGTGTCAGTCTAATCTTTTAATGGGCGGCTTGGACTATGCCCACACATGAATGATAGGATTCAGTCACAAAGTTAGGATGTGCTTATAAACAAAAATTTAGGCTTCTATCTCTGGATCCATCACTTTCCACAGTCTGTATTGTCTTTGATTTTGTATATGTCCAGAGCTTGGGCTGTTTTTATTCTTTGGTTTTTCAAACCAGGAATAATTCAAGTTTTCTTATCACTTGTTTCATACTCTACATCTATACAGAACAAACTAATCTCAGAATGTGTAAACCCTGAACATGGGAATTTATCAAGCACCCTCTCCTTCCTCCAACTACCATTTCCCCTGCTGTACCTGCCTGCCTACATTTTGGTTCTCCCAAGCATTTCTGGCCAGTATTTGTTTTATTCTTATTTATATGTATTTTCTGTAGAAGGATCAGTCAGGTACTTACTCAGACAGTAGAAGCCAAGTTTGACAATTCATAAGATTTTTCCATTTAAAACCTAAGATTTCATAATTGTTACAACAAAGACAGAGCTCTTCACATGGTCATTAATGGGTAAGTGTAAAGACACTTGATGTATTTTAAGTGCTCAATGGTTGAGTAAATTGACTGATAAATGGTTATTACTCTGATGACTCATATATAATCAACATTTACATTTTCTTTGTACATTAAATAACTTTCTGAGAAATTGAACAAATACAGCAAAACACAACCCCAAACCTATTTTCAAAGGTCACAAATATCATATTTCATAATTGTTTTGTGGATCTTATTTTTTTCTTTTTTTCTTTATTATCCATAATTAGATACAATTAATGAGCAAATAATGAGTTGATATTCCCATTTTCCCAATTTCCCTCCTCCCTGTCCCCAATCAGCTGAATATCTTTCTCCATGGGTAGCCTGGATCAATCCATGTGGTAGGGGGTTATGGATAGCCTAGGAGACAACCTGGTTCTACCCCTCTTTGTATGTTGTTACTGAGGGGGGCCATGTCTCTGGATATTCTCCCCCACCATGGCTCTTACAATCTTTCTGCCCCCTCTTCCGCTCAATTCCCTGAGTCATGGTGGGTGAGTATTAAGGCTGCTTTATTGTTGAGGTCTTAGGGGGCCTCTGTACTTCTGCTTAAGGATGCGTTGAAAATCGTTGGTGTCTGTTTGTCTGGCTTGTCTTGTGTTGACTGATTGACTGTGGTTATGGGTGTTTTGCTTATCTCACCACTCTTTGTGGGGTTCTATATGGATCCTTCATGGTAGATCTGGTGTGGCTCATCTCTTGCCCAGATGTCAGCTAGCGTGTTTTGTGGATCTTTTACAAATAGAATAAAAAATAAGATAGAAAGAAGACTCATTAATGAATTTATTTTTGACCTAACTTTGAAACACAGAGACACACAGACACACATGCACACACGTGTGTGTGTGTATACATAATTTCTTAAAAGGGATTCCTTAATATTTTGTATTTTCTAAGATGAATAATGAAACAAAAACTCAGGTGGTGATAAGTACTTCTAAAACAGTCCAATAGGCAAATAACATTAAAAAATACTATGTGCAACAGAATTAGACGCCAAGGCTTCCTGACAGGAGGTGACACTGCAAATCACCGAGGATCACATACAGCATATAGTATTTGTCAAACATATTAACTTTGGAGTACTTATCCTAAAATAGCTCATGGGACATATTTTCCTTGAAACACACTTTGGGAAACACTAATATGAAATAGTCCCATGTTTCTGATGCAAAAACTTAGACATGAAAAGCCATCTTCTGGAAGAGTAGATTGACACCCTATTCCTCTAGGTGCCCATTGTCATTCTCTCCTTCTCTACTGAGCAGGGATTGTGTTTCAACCTCCCACTACATTTAGCTTGAGAAAAAAACCATATCATCCTGGGTTATTTACATGTTGATCCAAACATAAAAGAGAATAAAACAGCAGAGCAGAGTGAAGGAGCGATTTAGAACCCGGGGAAATAAAAGGCATTTGCCTTTCAGAGGGTTCACCCAGCACACAGTTTGCTTTCATGATTATATTCTTTTTGAAATCCTGAATCAGTGGTGCAGCCTATCAGAGAGCTAGGAAATCTATAATAAAAAAATCCTTCAAGAGAGTTGATGTGGTATTATCCTGAGTGCTTTGGACAGCATCTGCTACCTAAGCACAGCCAGGAAAGTGCAAGACAGGCTGAACACTTTCCTTTATGTACAGAATTCTACAGCAAACTGCCCAGTGAGAGAAGAGGGGAAAAACTGAGATAAAGCACAGCTAGCAAAGTGAGAGCCAGTAGAATTAATGCCCCCAAACTGCAGCCCAGGTTGGTGATTGACTCCAAACCAGAGCTTTCAGTGAGTCCTTTCAGAACTCCATTAACTTTTCTGCGCTTGGCTGAGTAGGGACTGTGGACCGGCAGGCAGAGGGGCCGGACAACTCCATTTGTAAAACTCTTTAATCAAATCCTGAATGGGTACTGGTCATATTCAAAAGGAATATGATCATCCATGAGGAATAAGTGTTCCTGGGAATCTAGAAGCATTTTCTTCTAATCAGGGACTGCAAAGTCTCAAACTGGGTACACCTCCTGGGAACCCAGTTAATTGGTTCTATGCATTCTTCTGATAAACACAGTTCCTATTTTGTGCCATTTTTATTTATTGTTTCCACTTTTAGAGTAAATGATGTCAAAATCAATTTAGGAGTGGCTGAAAATAGGATCAGTGTGATATGTCTGTCCATCAAGAGCTGCCATATGCAGGATCAACCCCTGCAACCCTCCCCCCCAAAAGTCAAAGAATAAAGTGCAGGTGAGTTCCTTTATTGAGGGACCTAGTTGGCTATGCTTTCTCATAGGTAGTCTTGAGAAAATCAAAATTAGCACCCATGCTGACCACAGGCTTTTTGTAGACTAGATATTTATGCTTTTCTTTTTTAGAAAATAATGATCACAAAAGAAATACATTACAGTTAGTGTAAACAGACCAAAGAGGTAAAAGAAAGGGAAAGATTATTTCATGCATGTTCCACTACATATATATATTTATATTAGTCTTGTTTATTTTCATCTTGATTTCCATGACACATTAAGCTATATTCTTTTAAAATGTTATAAAAATTCCTCTTTTGTCTGTGTTTTAAAACTTTAGTTTTAATATCATAATTGTCTCTCTGTATCAATAACCAAATCATCACTTCAATAACAATAAAATATATTACTCAGATACATCACATTTTCCTTGTCTATGCCCATTACTGCACATCTAATGTATCACTGTTACAAACAATGCATTTTAAACATCCTGGCTCACACATCTTTGCATAATCATGTCCTCAAGGAAGAAACCCAAATGTGAAACTGCTGGGTCAAAATGAATATATACTTGAAATTTACAGACATTCAGCCAGATTTCATTCTCAAGGGGGAAATGTGGAATCTGTTCACATTCTCACCAACAGTGTGAGTCAGAGTTTAGCTTCTGTTTGAAATCTAAGATGCTTCACTGCCAAAATGAGACTTACTCATGGCTATAGTTTAGGTCTTAAATGGCCCCCAAGGGCTCATGTGCTGGATGCCCAGCACGGGCCACTATTGGGAGGTAGTGCAACCTGGCAGGAGGGAGTTAAGTCATTGTAGATAAGTCCTTGAAGGAACTCATGTCCCAACCACTCCTCTTCCTCTCTGTTGCCTTACGGTGGGCAGCTTCCTCTGCCACCCACTCCTACCTTACCACAGACCCCAAACCAGGACCAACCTGCCATGTGCTGATATCTCAAAAACTGTGAGCCAAAATACACCTTCCCTCCTTTTAAATGATTTGTCTCTGGTGTTTTTTGCACTAACAGAAAGGTGACTGACACACACCCACACAAAGAAAGTCCAAAGTTTCTGATGTCAGGGGCAGCTGAATTCATATCTGTATGCTGTAAAGCATTGAAAATGCCTCTTGTGTGACTCAGTCCTCTGAGGAATGCAATTATTGCCATCTTTAAAAGAATGAAAGTGATTCTTCAGATTGGGTCTGTTGTCACTTCCCCATAGAAGAGGATCAGGGTAAGGTAGTCAGGTCCTATATGCAATGATGTATGAGGTCTTGTGGCCTCAGGGGTGGAAGAGAAAGGCATGGGGCTGGGAGCACACCTATCCAGCCAGGGGCAGGTTGGTATCCATGTTGGGATGAGACCTTTCAATGTGCCTGCTTTGGGGCCTCCATGCTCCATTAACCCTCTGTCAATGTTCTACCAGATAACCCCAAAATATTCATTGGTTCTCTAAGGTCAAATTTGGCCAAATCAGCCTTTAGTTTGTCAAGGGGGAAACAACTTTAGTTTGCTGGGGGAAGCAACTGCTCATTGGCTTCACCATAAAAGAAAAGAGTTCATGCAACAATGCTTTTGATTCCACAATGGATGCCCAATAAACATTATGATTTTTAAAAAGGTTTTTATCATGACCTGCAGACCCTATAATACCCATCTGCTCCCATTACCATGCCAGCTTCTTCCTCCACTCTTCTCACATGAACCATGCTGATATGCATGTTTTTCCCCAACATATGAAGCATGTTCTTACCAGGGCATTTCTATCTGTTATTTGCTTTTGCTGGAGGTTTCTGGTATATATATATATATATGGCTCATTACATCTGGAAACTATTCAAAGATAACATGATCTGTGAAATCTTTCTATTTCAAATTGCTATTTTCCCATTCTTTTTCCATTACCTAAATGCTTTCCAATATCTTCATTAGCATGTAATACTATATATTATACTTGATGTTTATTTCCTATGTGAATGCATCAAAGCAGGAAATTTACTTTCTTATTTTTATTGCTATCTTCCCCATAACTGGAACAGGTATTCAGTAAATATGTACTGAATGGATAAATTGGTTTCTTAAAATAATGAATAAAGACATTTGTAATCAGATAGCCAATTGCTGGAACCACAAACAAGGCCACAATAACAGAATATGTTCATGTAGATGAACTGTATAAAACCAAAACATAGACATGAGTTACTTCATCAGAATTGTAGTCATTCAATGGGTATTTGAATTGGAAGTAGAATACAGATGACCATGAAATTTCCATAGCTTTCTTGAGGATATAAAATTCCTAACACATTTTTATAGACTTCACATTACAAAGGAAAACAATGAATGATTAAGTATAAGTTAATGGAAGTCAGTAGTACTGAGGAGATATGGCTAGAGCCACACTGATGAATAAAGAGGTGACTTGAACAACAACAGAAATGATAAAAACACTCACCATGCAAACATGAGCTTGGTTCCCCAGAACCCATGGAAAACAGGACTCAGTAATGGATGCAATCCAGTGCTCCTACTGAGAGATGGGAGTGGAGATGGGACACTCCCCAGAACAATGATAGATCCTGCCTGGAATGAGGCAGAAGACCAGGGTCAACTTCCAAGGTTGTTCCCTGACCTCCTCACCCATGCTATGACACATGTGTACACACACACACACACACACACACACACACACACACACACACAGAAAGAAAAAATAAAAAAAGAAGCCATTGTGAAGGATCACGATCTAGATGTGTAAGTAGGTGTGTTCACTATCTGGGGGCAGCAAGCAGATGTCTTCATTTGTTAAATATTAGTTAAGAATTTTTAATAAACCAAAGGCATCAAGCTGGGAAAGGAGGAAACAAAACATACCCCTGCCCTCAAGGAACCTGAAACCTAGTTGGGGAGACATAAATAAAAACCTCACTGTGATACCCACAAGGCTACTGCTACAAGAACACGTCTTAACCAGGTGAAGGGGGGTCTTGAGGGAGGAAGGACACATGGCCAGGAAAAGAAGTTCTGAGCCACATCACAGAAGCCATAATAAGTAAAATTAGCAAAATCAAATCAAATCAAATAAACCAAACAAGGGGGGATTTACACAAAAGTTTAAGGCAAAGAGAAAATAGAGACCTGGGAGGAGAGGGAGTGTGTGGCAGAGGCAGAGAAACTGAGAACAGAGGAAGAATTCAGTGGGAGCTCTGAAGCAAGTCCCCAGGAAAAGCACTTCTCTCCAGCCTTCCTCTGAACCCTGGGGCCTCTGGGCTCCATGAAAGGAACGAAGAAACAGCAAGAGGTACTACTGTCAGCTCCAATCTATCATTAACTCATCTCAGAGTTCCAGAACAGAACCTACTCAACAGGACCTGAAGCCAGAACCAAGAGACCGCAGTGAAAAGCTGAAAGTTGAGGGTTACACTTCAGTCTAGATTTGCCCAGGTGAGAAAGGAGGGCAGCAGCAGTGGGCACTGGGTGAGAGAGGGAGGGATTCTGGGAAAAAATCAGGAGATTGGGGGTGGATGGGCTGGTCTGCAGGTCATTTCCCTCCTCCTCCAAGCCCCATCTGTTTTCCCATCTCGGGTGATTCATGGCATGTTTATCTGATCAAAATCAGCTTTCATTGTAAAGAACTGAATGCAAGACAAATGGCAAAAGTCGTGCTGCCTTGGACCATGTACCATCATTTATTCTCCATTGTGACAAATACTTGGAGATATGAAAAATAACTAGCCTCTAGAGGAGAAATATGGACTAAAACAAGTGTCATTAGGCCGGTTCGTCCACATTCCTGAGTCATAGGGAAAACGGACAGAAGTTCAGGGACGTGCCATGAGTCTCCAATTTGCCATGTTTGAAGGATGAGAAATAACGTGCTGATGGAATGTCCTGCTGTTAGGAAGCTGCTCAGATATTAGCAGGATTAAAGCTTGTCTAATCAACCGCACGTAAAAACAAGGATTGGAACTCTAACTCTGATGACTGGCAAGAGGAATGGGGCCTGAGCGTACCTCTGGCCCTAGGAGATGTGCCATCCCTCCTTAATTGATAAGAATCCAACCCTGGTTCCCAGAGCCCTGAACTTTCTGAGAAGGACAAGGACATACCATGGCCCCTTCTGTAAGCGTCAACTCAAAGGGCTGATCAGTCAACAGGACAGGCAATGCCCTCAGGAAAGCTGCCTATTCCAGAAACTTTAAAATATAAAAATCCTGCCTAAAATGCAGATCAGGGCAATCATCACTTTGGGCATTGCCTTGAGACTGTATTACATTACCTGTCTTTTACACTACACTCTGAGTGCCTCATCTGAATTCTTTCAACAGAGATCACGGGACCAAGGAGCCAAGGGGAGTCCGAATGAGAGTGACACTAAGAAACCAAATCAATAGATCAAGGTTGACAGTGAATAAGAATTTCCAAATTTATTTAACCATGAGATCATTTTTGGCAGAGGATTTATTAACGTCTAACAAAACACTAATTTTGACAAAATATGACTGGAGAAAAGCTAGTCTTTCTAAGGAAATGAATATCCAGGAACACTTGTACACATTTATCACTATTTCATATTTACCATTCATCTTGTTTGAACAAAACCCCAAGGACACTGGATTTTCATCAATCCTCCTCATTCAGGCATTGTTATCTTCAGACAAATGATCAAGCATGAAGATTTCCCTCTTGACCAGAGAATGCCTACTTAACAGGATGAGAAGCCCATGGCCTCACAACTCTGTCTTTTGCCCAGCCCAGTGACCACAGGGTAACACATCATATGTTCTCTAAGCAAATTTCTTAATAATTTAAAACTTCCCTCATTTTTCCTCATGATCTGTGGCACAGGTTCACAATACATCAAACAAATAGTGGGGTGAACTGAGGATTAGAATTTAGATAATTCCCAGCAAAAATTCCAATGCACCCCCAAAATTTAAGAAGTTCCCCAATTGTCTACAAAGTTAAAAATTAAAATCATAGACAACCAAATATTAAGGTATAGTGGGAGACTTTATTATTTAAGGGAACATGGGCAGTTACAGAGTTCTCCAGCCACCAGTGTGGGGAGAACACGTGGGAGAGGTTTTAACAAAATCTATGCTGTTCAGCTAAACAAGCAGGAAAAGGAAAGATCATGAGAAGGAAAGGTTCAGGTGGGAAGGAAATCCAGCCCCTCAACACAGCCATTAGGCTGCGGTATGGGGCTCAGGAGACCTTATCAGTCCCTAGAGAGTCAGATGTCCTTCTTCTAGGACACCATGTAAAAGAAGAGGTAGAATTATGTGCTCAGTGAGAATTTCCTGCCCTAGGTGAGCAGAGAGGCAGGTGGTTGCTTCATATCTGACCAATCAGTTTTAGCACCTAGGTTTTAGTTCTAGCTAGACACCTCTCACTCAAGGGGAGGGCTTCTATGGAGCTTGCCTGAAACTGTCACAATCCCCCCTCTGAAGAAGGAACCCTAACTTCTGTTAGGGTATTGAGTGTGGAATCTTTAAAAAGCAACAGAAAGAAGTGCATACATATTTAAGAAAAATATTAAACAAGAGTACCCATTTTTATCCTGTAGGAGGCAAGACAAAGCTCTGACTGGGGAGGGGTTATGGAGGAGCTTGGCAATGTGTGGGGTCTCTCTCTCTCTCTCTCTCTCTCTCTCTCTCTCTCTCTCTCTCTCTCTCTCTCTCTCCTACACTCACTCCCACACAAAACAATAAATATTAAATAAATTCTCTTAAAGCAATGCATGACAGTGAACATGGCAGACCCCTCTTGAAGCAGCCAGATCTAAGTTTAAAGCACTTCCACTTTGCCTTGACTGTGTACCCAAGGGCAAATTTTCCTCTCCAATGCTGACTTTCATTCGCTAGCAAAGGAAAGACCTCTGGTTTATCTAATTGTTCAGATTGTTGGAAGATAAAAATTACAGGGAAATTTGCGGAAGAGGTGGCGGAAAGATCATAAGAGCCATGGAGGAGGAGAATATCTAATGCATAAAGGGGGGTGTCATCCTGGTTTTAAGGGGTTTTCTCTAATAATACATGATTCTGAGCAACACGCAATGAAAAAGTTACATGTAAAAACTACCTGATGAATGAAGATCCCAATAACTGTGTGTTGATTGTTTTGTTGGTTTCAAAAGCAATCATCTGGGGGTGGGGAGGTTACTCAGTGGTTAAAGCATCTTGCTTGCAAAGGCTGCTTTCTGGGATTCAATTAGCCGGTACCCCTGTAAAGCCAGATGCGCAAAATGGTGCATGCACCTGGAGTTCATTTGCAGTGTCAACAGTCCATGGCTCACTCATTTATAGTCATTCTCATTCTTTCTCTCTGTCTTTCTCTCTCTCCTCTCAAAAATAAATAATTTATTTCTTTTTTTTTTTTAAGTAGTGACTGTTAGGGCAAATCTCAGCTCCCAGACAAAGAGTCCGACTTCAAGAGCCTCAGTCTCCCTGAGGGAAACTCCCAGAACCAGTGTGCCCAGCCTTAAGAAGAGTGTCAGCAGGAAACCAGACCCAAACATGGGGTAGAGATAAAGTCTGCCTTGTAAACCCCCCCCACACACACACTGTATCTCTGTTTGGCCAGAGGGACATTTCTTCCCCCACTCTGGGAGGGACACCTGGCCCCCCACCTGGGGCCCAGGTGACTGGCCCCTAGACTCCTACAACTTCACTTCCCTTTATGATCCTGAAATCCACCCATTCCAGGTGGCTTTCCCCACCCTGTTGACATAGCCCAGCAGCTCATGCTTTTCCCAAATAAAGTCGCCATCTTGCTTCAGAGTGGTCTCATGTGGTCTCAGGTCACTTCCAAGCCTTACAGTGATCTAATTTTCTTTTTGGTTTTCTTTTAACCAGAAATTGCTTCAAATGTTTTTCAGAGTATCGTGTCCAATGAGATTTCTAATAAATGACTTTTAAAACAGCTGAGCATCCAGCTGGAAATGCAAGCGTTTTTCAGACACTCTCATGAATCCTTAATCTCCTGTTCCTGACCAGATATTAATAATAAGTTTCTATATCTTTCTGTCAGCCCAAGCCAAAGGGCACATGGATGTTAAGAAGCTCCAGCAGCCAAATCTGGGGTGATTGGTAAAAACAAGCATATAGATGTGGCTGCTCTCAAGAACACAATCAAGCAAGTATATTGATTAAAAGAGTTGAGGGTGGGGACTGAAAATATCCGCATCAGTAGATTTCTAATACTTCAAGGTATTGGTCAAAGAAACTCACTTCTGTGGGTAAACTATAATATTGTTTTGTTATGTTCTTAGAGGCTAATAATAAGGCAGACTATGATATAAATTTAATGAAGAAGAGGCTCATTAAATCTCCCAAGGTAATAAATTAATATCTATCTAAAATATCTTTTCTATAGTGGTCATTAACCTTTGAAAATGGATCTCTGCCCTATGCCACTTGACCGAGGAATCAAAAAAAAAAAGGTAGTTGTTCCTTGCTCTTCAAAATTATATGACACTGAGTAATCCTTTAATTGCTCCCTTTGGGTTTTTATATGTTAAAGTTGAAATTATTTTAAAATATTTTATTTAGTTAGTTATTTAGTTATTTATTTAGAGTGAGAGAGAAAAAGGCAGAGAGAGAGAGAGAGAGAGAGAGAGAGAGAGAGAGAGAGAGAATGGGCACACCAGGGCCTCCAGCCACTGCAAATGAACTCCAGACATATGTGCCACCTTGTGCAATTGGCTTTACCTGGGTACTGGGGAATTGAACTCAGGTCCTTCTGCTTTGCAGGCAAACGCCTTAACTGCTAAAACATACATCTCTCCAGCCCATAAAGTTGAAATTTTTAACATAACTCAAAGGTCAACTTGCTTTATTTGACTGACTCTAGCCTCTGACCTCACACTGTCGTCTTCATACCCCAGGCATACTGTGACAGATCAGGCAAGCTCCATAGACCCCCTCCCCTTGTGTGGGAGGTGTCTCTAGACAGCTAAAACCTAGATGCAAAGGCTGATTGGTCAGGTATAGACCAATCAACTGTCTCTCTGACTTACCTGGTGTAAATTTTAAAAGCTTCTCTAGATCAAAGGCCTGTCTCTCTCTTCCACATGGCATCCTAGAAGGAGGACTTTCATTTTCTGGGTAAGGCCCCTCACCCCAGCCCTTAGGATTCTTTTCCACATGAACCTTTCCCTCCATGGTGGGAGCCCTCTGATACCTTGTCTTCTTCTGCTTGTTTGGCTGAACAGCACAGATTTATTAAAATCTCTCCCACGTGTTTGCCCCACACTGTTGGCAGGAGAACTCTGTAACTCCCCATGTTCTCTTAATAAAGTCTCCCACTATCCCTTAATATCTGATTTGTAGACAAGAATTCTGGTACTCCTTGAATTTTGGGGTGCATTGGAATTTTTGCTGGGCATTATCTAAATTCTAATCCTCAGCTCACCCCACTACAATACAAAACTAAGTCCCCTTTATATCCTTATAACTTCTGTCAGGAATGTTCTACTCACACCTCCCTACATCAAATTCATTGTATCCATTCAGAGGTCTCTTTCCCCACATCCACTGGGGTGTGCGTCCCCTCACACATTCTTCATATCACTCATTATACTATTCACAATTTTTCAAAATTACTTTCCTTTGTAAACTGTAAGCTCCTGGGGCCTGAGACATTTCCTGTTTTATTCAACACTATCACTAGCCTTAATGTAATATAACTTTAATTTTTAAAAAATGAACACCATGCATGAAGAATAAGTTAGGGCCAGGAATGGTGGTTCATGCTGTAATCCTAGCTTTCAGGAGATTGGATGGGGGAAAGCAAGTTCCAGGTTATCATTTGTGAGACAATGAAACCCTGTAGAAGGAGAGGAGGAGAAATAAAAGAATAAGTTAACAAAGAATTTGAGCATTTAATCTGACTCAATTTTTTTTTTGTCTTGCTCTTTGCCTTGGAAAAGGAAAATAAAGGCAAGAATGGTTTCCTGGTGGTCTTTTCTTATGTGAGCCTTGTCTGAGCCATTCACAGGCATCAGACAGAGCATTTTACTGAAAGCAATTCTGTGAGACAGGCTTTAATTTTGGTTCTGCTTGCTCAAATAATAAGAAATATAATTAGCACCCTATATTTGTTCAGGAAAAACATGATGTGTAATTGTTAAGTGTGGCAGTAAAGACTGGAAATTCATTCAGCTAAAAACAGTTAAGTAACCTGCTATACATATTTGTTAATTAAAGAGCATGTTTTGATAAATTAGACGTCAGTTAATGCTTTTGCTAATGTCATTTTGTAAATCTGCTCTTCCAGCTTTTTGCAAATGTATATAACAAAGCAATCATTTTATAAAGCAAAGATGAAAAAGGCAGTCGATATAAGGTTTTTTTGTATAAATTTATCTGATATTGCTTATTAAAAGTATTTTTAATACAAGAGCAAAAGAGCTAAGGTATTGGGGACATCTAGATTCTAGAATATGGTATTAAAAACCTTAGGATGGAATGCTATTTTTTCAATTCTTATTTCATTTCAGAACTTGAGATCTGTGTTTCCCCTAATGTGTGTGACGAAGCTATTCTGACTTTTGTCATTGATGACAACTATGATTTATTAGCTCAAGAATAAGGTGACATGAAAGCAAAAAGATAGGAGATCTTTGAAAAAAATCTTTAAAAAGATATAGATTTCAGATAAATATTTCTGTCTGTCTGTCAGTCTGTCTGTCTGTCTATCTTTCTGTCCACCTGTCTGTGTGTGGAATTGCCCAGAATGGAAACAACTGATTTATTCATTCAGTTGAATAAATAGGAGAAGAAATATCATGGAGTGCTTCATCAAAGACCACCCCTCCCCCACCCACCCACCACACACTGCAGTTAATGGACAGGCTGGTGCTCTCAAAAGAGTAGGTAAGCCTGAGGGACATGGGGTGCGCTCCTTTAATCCCAGCACTCAGGAGGCAGAGGTAAGGAGATGACCATGAGTTCAAGGTCATCCTGAGACTACATAGTGAATTCAAGGCTGGCCTGGGCTAGAGTGAGACCCTACCTCAAAAAAAAAAAAAAAAAAAAGCTGAGCGAGAGGCAGTGAGTGAGCATCCAACTCCTCATCTTCATTTGAGACCCCTCCAAACTTTGAGTTGGCTGACTCATATTTTGGGAAAAATATATTGTGTAAACAGGGAAAAATTATCTTTATGGGACTTAATTGGGAACCATTGGCAATTTTTTTTTCTCTAGAGCCAGCTCTTATCTTAGACGTCTCTGTTTCAGCCAATATTGAAATCTGTGTGGAGTTTCCCCAAAAGCTAACAATTGAAATACTGTATGACCCAGCTATAACACTCCTGGGCTTATAACCCCCAGCACTCTTACTACAGAGAAATTTGCATATTCATGTTCATTGCTGTTCTATTCACAATAACTAAAAACTGAAACCAGATGTCCATAAATTGATGACTGGACAATGGGCTTTTATTCAACTGTACAGAAAAATGAACTTATGAAATTTGTAGGAAAATGGATGGATCTGGAAGTATTATACTAAGTGAGGTAACCCAGGCCCAGAAAGACAGATGCTGCGTGTTCTCTCTCATATGCGGATCGCAGCTTTGAATTTTCAGATTGGTGTGCTTGACTTAGAATATGGGGAGAGACCATGAAGCTAGAAAAGAGCCAGGGGAGGAGGGAGAAGCCATAAAGGGAGGCGAGAAGATGGGAGAACACAAATGCTATGAAAGGATTTGGGGGGAGGGGGGAACACTGGGAAAGTAAAGAGTTCAGCAGGGTTGAGGGCGAGGGGATGGGGAGAAGAGGGAGTAGGAAAAGGTGCATCAAAATTTAAGAGCTACGAAAAAGACATATGGAGGGGCTGGAGAGATGGCTCAGCGGGTAAGGCACTTGCCTCCAGTGCCTAAGGCCCTGGGTTCAATTCCCCAGTACCCACATAGGCCAGACCCACAAGGTGATGGCCCTGGTGCGCTCTCTCTCTCTCTCTCTCTTCTCTCTCTCTCTCTCTCTCTCTCTCTCTCTCTCTCTCTCTCTCTCTTGCTCTCTCAAATAAATAAATAAAGTATTTTTAAAAAGTAAAAGTCATATGGATAATCCAGTCATTGGTTCATTCCCACACGGAGCTGTTGATTAAGGAGACCCACAAGGGCCCCAAAACAAAATAGGCTTTTGTCAAAGCTCTTGAATACCTGTCCCAGGCTAAAGATAAGACCTTATTGCTGAAGAAACCACAGAAAGTCATCACACAACACCGAGAGATCCTGCTAGATCCAGAATGGCAACCAGCTCCCAGATGGTAACGTGTAGTGCCATGACTACATTACATGAGCTGCCAGGGGAAATTGGTCAATGATATCTGGAGAAAGCAGAGACCACTGACATACCATACAGACTGATGTCACAAGAATGCTGAACACACGGCTATATGGAAGAGACCAGCAAGTCAAGAAGTGCTCATCTGTGCAATAGTGGTGCTAAACCGAGGAAGGTGATCAATGGCTTAATGATTGGCTAAGAGATCTCCTCAGTCACAAGGAACCCTTAACTGGAACAAAATCCTATGAGGATCAAGAACCTGGGCTCCAAGGGGAAATTTCCACTTCCAGAGATGCTACACCCATTAGAATCTTGTCAAATTAGCAATGTGTGTGTCTCATTTAACCTATACTGATCTCACTCTCCAATGGAGATTCTGTTTGTATTTTCCAGAAGGCAGCAAGAGCCATGGACAACCCTATTCTACCAATAAGACATGGGATGATGGCTGACATCCTGGCAGGGGATGAACCACCCCTGGCCTATCATATAGGACCCAAAGGAAACCTATGAGAAGGTGGTGAGATAAACAAGAGACCTATCACCATAGCAAGCCAGATAAACCATGAAAGGTCAATGGAGACAGACACCAACGATACCCAACACAAGTCCAGAGACGCTTAAGAGCTCAACAATAAAGCAGACTTAAAACTCACCCACGGTGACTCAGGGAACTGAGCAGAAGAGGGGAAGGAAAGAGTGTAAGAGCCATGGTGGGGGTGAATATCCAGAGACTCCACCCCCTCAGCAACAATACACAATGGGGAAAAAAGCCATATAGAAGCCTACTACTTTATAAATTAAACATATAATAAAAGATAATATGTACTAGAGAGAATTCATGTCTGGTATGCACAGATTGGTGTGCTCTCAGCCTTGGTCAGAAAAGTTCCCTCACCCTCAGTCCCACCATGGGCATGGCAAACACAGAGATTCATAATTGGTCAAAGTGCTGAACACCAATGACAATTAGGGGGATAAATAGGGTATTGAAGGAACTACATAATAAACATACATCATATATATATTCAAAATATACAAAAACATATTCTAAAGTTACAACTTATTTTCAATTTTAATTTTAAATAAATAAGCACTCCATGAACTTTGGAAAAATCTAACACTCTGACAGGAAGCATTGCATTTCTTAGGTAATGGTTAAAAAAAATAAGCTATTATTTCAGAAATTGATTAGGTCTCATTTTGAACCTACTTGAATTGGGAAGGAAAGGAAGGAGGAAGACAGTATAAAGGATAAATTCAATTTCAGAAAATACATGGAGTACAAATGAAAACTGGGGTACTCCCTTATATGTGTAGATCACGCATTTATTTCCAAGACATATTTTTTTTTAATTTTCCTGTTTTCTATAATCATGCTTTAATCCTAATCTTTAACTTGAGCACAAGAAAACTAGAGTATGTCTGGAAGGACTTTCTATAGGATGAAGATTTAGAACTCTCAAGTTCAGAAAAAATGTGTTCATTTCTGTAGTTTCGTCATTCTTTTGCTAGAATAAAGAATAAGGAATCTCAGGCTGGGGAGATTGCGCATGGTTAAGGTGCTTGCCTGCAAAGCCTAATGATGTGAGTTCAATTCCCCAGACCCACGTAAAGCCAGAGGTACAAAATGGTGCATATATCTGGAGTCTGATTACAGTGGCTAGAGGCCCTGGGAAGCCTATTCTCTGTCTGTCTCTCTTCTATCTGTCTCTGCTTGCAAATAAATAGAAATATTTTTTAAAAGAATAAGGAATCTCACCATTGTGTTTACTAGGTTAAATCCTATAATCAACATTTCTTAAAGGAATACAAAGCATACTTTGAAAAGAACTGAGAAGTCCATTTAAATGGGAAAAGTTGCTATTTGTTAAGCTACAAGGCTCCTTAAGAAAAATTTAGAGAGGAATCACTCAGTCTATTGCACCCACATTTAAGAATGAGTGCCTAAGATGATTCATATCACATCTAAATCTCTCTCAAGAGAAAGATCTTTGAGGTTGGAGCTTTGCTAATTATGATGGTGTGTGGAACAGAATTTTACACAGGAAAAACAAAACAAAACAAAACAAAAAAAAACAATACTACTCCAGGTGTGTTGGGTCTGCTGAAAACCAACTACAAAGTTACAGAACAAAGCTTTGCAGGGATACAAATCCCACACCTCTAAGCCCACTAAACAGGCTAATAGAAAAACCAGAAATCAATCCAAACATTGCAGCTTTGGGTTTATATCCTTTCACCTAAAGCTCATATTTATTTATGCACAAAAGAGAAGGCAGTTAATGTAGCCTTCTAAATACATGACTATAAATACCATTTTATACAGGGGATCACAGCTAGCCTATCTAAAAGAAAAAAAAATACCTGGGAAGTTTCCTCAAAGATCATCAGTGATTCAGCAATTTATGCTGGTATTTAGAATCTCCCCTGTAATGACCACTGTGGAGGAGTGTGTCCAAAACCCATGCCCCCTGTTGGTTGACCCATCCTGCTTTTACTTGTTGCCCACCTTCTTAAATCCCACCCTTCTCTGTGGAATACCATCGTAATCCCAGCCTCACCTGCCCAAGGGATGCAGGACCACCAGACCCAACAGTCAGAGGGCATTATTTTCCTAACCACAGCAGTGTTACTGGCATTTTTTGGCAGGTGGGGGGTGGGGAGGTGGCCTTGGGGGATGAATGTTCAGAACTCAGCAAATGACAATGTCGCCAGTTAAAGTCTATCTTGAAATTGGGTTCCAACAGAGACTGGGTGGTTCCTTGGATGTTGAGTCACAAATGAGTGGTTGTTTTGGGCTTTGCTAACATATGCTGAAGCCCACAATAAAGAGAAGACGCACAAATTATACAGGATCTGAAATGGGGGTTAAAGTGAAAACACAATGGTACTATTCAAGCCCTGGATCCTGTTTGATCAAAATGATTCAAACCACCCTATAGAGTGAACTAGTACTGTCCCATTCATTTCTTAGTGTTATGTTCCTCTCACTTGCACATGAACAAGTCCTGACTTGTACGATACAGTTATGTTTCCTTGGTTAAGGGCATGAAATACACAGTGTTTAATCAAGAATTTAAAAACCCAGACTTGCTAATTCATAAACTTCTGTCATAAATGCTCTAACAACAAAATGATTGAAAATGTGAGCTCAAACTATCCTATTTGACCTCACTGGTATAATATCACAGGATCTCTTGAGACTCCTTTCAGAATTGGTATGATGGCCATTTTAACACAGCTAGCAAATAGCAATCCCTCTGTTCTCAGAACCCAAAACAAAGACTTGATTTGTTTTGCTTTCACAGATGGCACTTCTGGCCCTGCTTTGCCTTCTGTCTACACAAGTGCTTTAGGCGCTTTGCAACTGAGAACAGAGCAATAATGTGAATGAAGCTTATTTGTTAGGAAGTAAAGATTTCGGAGCTTGAGCTCTGCTTAGGGTAGGTCAACATGCCACCTTCACATATGAAGAACACAGTCAATAGAAGAGTTGTATGGATTTTAATGTCTGCTTATTTTTTTTCCTTGATGTCTTGAGACAAATATCTCTGTCAGTTTAGTTGCAGGATTTCTCAGTGAAATGTTGAAATCCAGATGGGACCTAAAAGCCTTGTAACCTAAACCTTCCAAAATGGCACATACTGGAGGCTGGGAAGATGGCTCTATGATTAAAGGTGCTTAATTCCAATTTAGTACACATTCTAACGAGGTATACATTTCCATGAAAATTCTGCTCCACACTACCCATGCATCACACTAATGTGGTCATGATTTTGAGTTGCAATCTGTATTTGGCAGTCATTAAATACTGTTTTCAAAGCCTATGACTATACAAGTTATTCTTTACCCATAAAATATATGTAGTCATTCTGACCCTCTGAGTTGGAGAAATTCCCTTGAGAAACTATGCAGAGGACATGGTCATTAATCAACCCCTCTCATCCAAGTCTTGTCACCTCTTATCCAATTCTTAAGGATTCAAAGAAATCTTATTCCATGTCCTGTCCAATAATGCTTGATTTTCCCTGGCTGGAAGCCCACTATAGGCTTATGTCCAATTGCACAGAGCTGAGAAAACTAGAAACACAGAGCCCAGAAGTGAGCTGCAGTTCCAGGTTGCAAGAATGTTGAGGAGTAGTGTGAATACTGAGTCATGGTAGTATGTCTCACTTGTCACTCCCTCTTCCCTTATGCCAGGTCTCCATTGACATCACAAACCAGAAGATGCAGTAGGCGCATATTGTAAATAGCTAAAGTCCCTTGTCCTTTAGAATCCTCAAGGAGAACTTGCCACTGAAATTTTATTAAAGCCTGCTTTTACAGCAATTTATACCATGGGCCATAAAAATGTATCATTCTGTTCAGCCCAAAAATTCCACTCCTGGGAATGTCTCCTAAGGAAATAACTCAACAGAAGAAAAAGTGCACAATAATGTTATTTGCAGCTTTATCTAAGGTATTAAAGTATCAGAAATCATCTAAGTGTATAATAATAAGGAATGCTTAAATAAATTATTGAGGTTAATTCAATGAAATATGACAGAACCATGAAATTATAATTATGTTCTTTGGATATACTATTCAGTGGATATGTAAAAAGTGTTAATTCATCATTATGATTATAATCATGAAAAAAATGCAGACATATGAACATTAAGGGGGAATATAAAAATATTCATTAGGATTATGAGGTCATTGGTGAACTTTCTTTTGCCAAATTCAATTTATACTGTTATTTTATATCAATAGCAAGCAATGGTAAGAATTAGCTTTCTCCTGAAAAAGGCGAAAAGTTAACTGACATTATACATTTATTCTCTAAAGCAGCTCACACTTCCTAAGTGCCAGCATTCACTGGAAATTAAGGATATATTAATTAGAAAACTAAAGTCAAATATGTTTTCACCAAAGTCATATATGTTTTCAAAACCAACGTTTCTCTCTCTTTAATCTCATAAAATTAGAAAAGACTACAGGTATTTTTCACCCTATGTTTCTGTACTTACTGTATTTAATCAAACATTACATCCATATTTTCTTTCACATATTAAATTTCTCTGAAGTTGAGATGCATTCTCTAACTGATGGTCCTCTTAAAATACCAAGTATTTTAAGTACCTAATACTAGATAGCAAGTGGAATGCTTAATTAACTGCACATGTGAAAACTGTGTCATAGAGTTCCATATGGTTGCCCCTCTGCTTGAGCTATTTACATTGGTGATATTGCAGATAAGAGCTTCATTGCTGTCTCTTCAAGGTCGCATGATGATGACTCAGTATTACAGTGTGCTGATACATGAACACAGGCATGGGTGCTGTTCAACACAGTAAAAACCGAGTCATAGGGAAGCTAATATTCTTCATGGGAGCAATGTCTATAATTCCACATCATAACGTAAAGACAACCAATTGGTTTTTACTACATTTTTATTAAATATGCACAAAGATAATAGATGATGAAAAATCCAAGTCTACAATAGCATCTTGATTATGTAAAATAAAAAATGTTAATATATGAGAATTATGATGTCATAGTTTAACTGGCAAGCACTGTCATTAGTGTTACATTAAACTAGAATGCCATTTAAGAAGGACTAGTCAGAAGGAGGGGGTTGTAGAACAGGGGCAGAGGAGGGGAACATAGAAGGTAATGGGAGGGGTTTGGGACCAAATTACAGTATATTCATATGTGAGTATTCTCAATAAAAAAGACCCTATGTCTGTGGTACTTTCAACAAAGAGAATAATGATCTAATGTCATTTTGTCTTCAACTACTTCTCCTTTCTCCTATTTGACAAACAGGATTTACAAAATTTTTTGTACATACTTCTAATCTCTTCCAGAGAGCTCAAGTGCTAAATATGGCAGGCAGACATCAAAGAAAGCATAGATCCTAAAAGCTGTTCTGTAGCATGGCCCACTGTTGAGGTCGGTGTTTTAATTGTTCATGGGATACAAAAGTGGACATCTGAGAGTAAACATTTCCTATGTGTGGTTGTTTGATCGAATGTCCCTCAGTAGATTCAAAAGTGTGTTAAAAATTTGTCTCCAGCCTCCTGGCTGGAGGAGGTGTCACCTTGGATGGCCTCCTGGGGTCCAGACCTAAGGTATTTCTAAGGTGGATGTGAATTTCCAACTATACATATGAAAGAACAGTCTAAGCTCAGGCCTGGAGTTCCTGCTATTTTTGCTAGTTGGAGTATGCTGGCTGGAGGTGCTGGATGCTCTCTCTCTCTCTGCTTGGATCTGTGAAAGGGGGCCAGCCTCTTTCACCATTCTGTAACATCACCTGGATCTGTTATTTTAATAAACTGTGCCTGGTATGGAGATTCATCCCAGAGGCCTATAGCTGATTACAACACCATGTAAAGGCAAAGGCCACAGTGACAGACTGACTCCAATGGCTACTTTGATAAGAGAAAACTGAAAATGGGTAAGATGGATGAAATGACTATATTAGACAAGTTTCTTCAATATATATTCATGTTATGTTATATCCATACTCATATTTAATATTTATATAAATATGACCAAATTTAATAGGCAGGACATATCCACAGTCCAATTCCCATAAACTTGCAAGTACCCTGGCACTATCACTTAATTAAATACTAGGGGCTATACAAGCCTGACATCTGCCTCCCGAACAAAGCCTTCCCAGAGAATATTTACATGAAATGAAATTATACTCTAATATGAGCATATTCTTTTTACCTTGAAATCCCTTATCTACCCATATACCAGTAATGAGTAGACTTTTTAAAATGTCAAATCTCAAGAGTCAGTAATAGATTCCTATTCTTTTATTATGTTGCTGTGTGTGTATACATGTGTTTTCGAGATTGACAGGCTGCCTACTGTGCAAAAGAGGCGCCTGTGTGCATGTTTATATGTGTGAGGGCAGGCAAAATTGTGCAACAGTGTGTATGTGAAGGTCAGAGGACAACCTTGGGTGTCACTCATGACCTTCTCACTTGTTTGAGGAGCTTCTCTCCTTTTGATGTTCACCATTGCTTTCACAGCCTAGCTGAGCCAGGAGCCCCTCCTATCTCTGCAAAGTGATTTCAGATGCTAGAACTTCAGTGTCCAGACTTTCCCAGCTTCTGCAAATCAGGACTCAGGTCCTCACACTTTCCCAGCAAGCGCTTACTCACCTGAATCATCTCCCCAGCCTTCTTTAGATTTTTATAGATTTAATGTGAAGAAATAAGTGTCCAAGGCAGATGCTATCATTAAAATTCTATACTTTCACTGGGCTGCTTAAGACCGTTCTGAAACTATAGGTAGTCTTGCGAAATGACCTTCCCACTTGATACAAACCAGATATTTAATTAGATCAGCAAATCAAGTCTTCCGGCCTCTCCTGATCGTGCTAGGTACAGTTGATGTCAGCAGCATTTCTTTTTAGGAAATTATAGCATCATGACCTAATGTTACTGAACCAAGAGTGAAAATTATCTGTTGGTTCTAAAACATTTTTCATACAAATAGTTGTTTTCCACATATGGCCAACATAATTTCTCATCCAAAGCACCGATGTCCCTGGTGTGTCTTTCTTGTTTTGTTTGAAGCAAGCACTCCCTGTTAAGAGTGTGCCATTACCTCATCCACATTTATGGTTGTGATGTTGGCAACATGGAAAGGCTCATATGCTGCTTCCTCTTTCGAATCGCCCTCATGTTGGCTCAAATGAACGCTCCCATTGAGAAGGCCAAGAATAAGGAGTGGGGCCTGACTCTATCTCTTCATCCAACAGGTGCCTTCTAACCGTCTTCACTGTTCCAAATCTGTGCTTCGGAATGCTACCGCCATCATAGAACTCTGTTCTAGAACCAAAGCTCTTTTTAACTGTCCCAAAAGATGACATTTTTGTAGAAGGTAAGTAGTGTCAAATGTCCTCACCTTCCCTCCCCCATGCCTATGTGCACCCGAAGGCTAGGTGAAAGGAATGGGAAACAAGACAAACATTTCCTTCTTTGTACCCTGGCCCTATAGTCCATAGCCCACCCACAGTAAAGGGTTGCAGAGTCCAAAGCCTTCCCTGATTTTCACTCTCCCACATCTCGTCTGTCCTGGAGAGGGCTGGTCTCACTGGTCTGGACAAGGTCCTTAAACTGCTGCTTTGTTCATCGTACACAAAGCTGGGTCTAATGTCCTTCTGGCAACTATTTAAGTGATGATGATCACTCTGCAAAAATTAACACAGACAGAGCGCTCAGACACACAAGCCTGATGTTCCTCTTTACCTGAACTGGTTTTACTTTTACTACTATTGCAGTCAGCTTTCTAGTTGCTGCACAGAAAGAACCCAAACAAATGCAGCTTGTGGAGGAATGGGTTTATTTGGCTTACGGACTCAAGAGGAGATTCCTTCATGGCAGGTAAACGACAACATGAGCAGAGGGGTGGACATCACCTCTGCCACAGCACTGCAAACAGTGGCAGGAAGGTGTGCCAAACACTGGCAAGGGGAAGCTGGCTTATAACCCCCATAAGCCGACCCTCAACAACACAGCTCCAGTGAGGTTGTAAAACCCAAACTGCCATCAGCTGAGGATCGATCAATCAGAACACGTATTCATTTGTTTGTGGGGGACACTTGGATCAAACCATGACACTCACCTATTTATATATGTTGTTTTCTTCCCTTCAATAGAATGCAACCCACAAAACAGCAATGATGTTGTCTACTGTTCACTGCCATATCCCACAGTTTAGGAAGGCTGAGGTAGGAAGATAGTACTGAGTTCAAGGCCAGCCTAGACAAGAGTGAGACCCAGTTTCAAAAAGAATAAAACAATCACAGACTGCTGAGCAACTGTGGTATTATCAGGAAAAGATTCTTACTAAACCAATGCTATGATTGAACCACAAGCATCTGTTTTGTGAATCACTGTTACTAGCTTAGGCGAGAATGCCAGTGTGGACTTCTCACCTGGTGTGGTTAATGGAAACATATATATTGTAATTCTCCATGGGGAAGTTCTACAGGAGAATCTCTGGATTTAAAATTAATGAATTAATTAAGGAACTGTTGCATACTCTAATCCCTTCTTTTTTTTAAATTTTTTTATTTATTCATTTCAAGGAGAGAGAGAGAGAGAGAGAGAGAGAGAGAGAGAGAGAGAGAGAGAGAACACCAGGGCCACCACCTTGTGGGTATGGCTTATGTGGGTACTGGGGAATTGAACCCAGGGCCTTAGGCACTGGAGGCAAGTGCCTTAACCAGTGAGCCATCACTGCAACCCTCTAATCCCTTCTTGAAGCACCTTTGATATTTACATTTCAAAGCTCAGACAATTCCTTCATTAAATCAAACAATGTAAATAATGTAAGCATTTTCCTATGTTTGTAATCATTAAAGCATTATATATACTTGGAAAATCTATTTAGTCTAAGTGTTTTACTGCTTCCTTAGGGTAGAAATGCTTACTGAGCTTTATTTCCTGCAAAAAAAAAAAATGTCAGAATGAGCATAATTAAGAGTTACTTGGCAAATGAAAAGTTGCTGCGATGTAGTCTTGTTTTGGCCGTTTTGCTGGCTGGTGCAGGCGTTGGCTACCCAGCTGGGGGTCAGCCCTGGCACCATGTGGTTTGCTCAGGGGCTTCTGGGGTCCTTGGCTCTTTCTGTTTGCCTCTGGCCAGGTGCTGCGTAGGAGGAGACTGCTGGTGGGTGCTGTTGTGGAGGGGCGATGGGTGCAGCACAGGGAGCAGGCGACCTCTGCATAGTGGCAAGCCCATGCCCCACGGGAGTGTTGCTGAGAACACTCTCTGGAGAGCCTCTCTTATGGGTGGCTCTCCATGTTACAGCTCTGGGTGTATGGCAGAGGATACTCCCTGGAGAGCAAGGCTCTCCTTGTTAGTGTTCAGCTCATTTCTCCGGAGAGTGACAGACAAAGTTGTCCAGGAGAATGCAGTGAAAAGCTCTCTCTCTTATTGTATCAATACAGTTGGCTATATAGAGAAAACAGGAGAGGAAAGGGCAGAAACGGGCAAAGGGGGTTGGTAGTGGTCAGCAACCTGCGAATGCCTGCTTTGCATGAGTTGAGTGGCTGGAAGTACATGATTCTGGACATGAGCTCCGTGCAGGCAGCTTGTGGAGAAACTGTCACCTATTGTCAGCCCTGCTGGGGTGAGAACCCAGGGCTCATTGTGGCCTGCTTAGGGAGCTGGGAGTTTCAGGGTTAAGGGTGGAGGTGGCGAAGCAGGGCGAAGCAGGGCTAAGTGCCTGCTGGATTTCAGTGCAGAGGCTACCCGGGACCTCAGCCTGTCAACTTCCCTTAACCCTATGCCCTCTGTGTCCCTTTAGCAGTATCCCAAAATGTAGGAAGGAAGGAAGGAAGGAAGGAAGGAAGGAAGGAAGGAAGGAA